>BROG01001751.1:0-29785 GCA_030159075.1 Atrina japonica | reverse complement strand
ATGAATGAAAATGACAAAGCTGGTAAAGACACCAAAAATTAATTTTCCAATTTATTCCAAAAACAAGAAACTAAATCCAGACCTGCCAGCCTTTGAAAACCAAAAAGTGTAACAAATGCCAAGTGCAGCGAGGCTGAAATAACAAACAACACTTAACTGCTCTAAGATAACTTTTGGAAAGATTTCAATAATATTTAGTAAGGACAAATGGTTAATAAATTTTAATCACCAACATTTCAGATTTGACCTATGAACTTTGGTACCTGTACATTCACTATTGTCTTCAATTATGCAACACTGTATGCGTTGCAGATCTGGCTCTCCTAAAAAATGTTTCATTATAACGCTGCATGTAACATGGCTGCTGAGACAAGTATTGTTTGTTGATCTCATCCACTTCATCTTTATATTATTCTGACAGTTTTCTCTACTTTTAAGATCGAGGGCGATCCCTTCTTTTGTGGGGTACATCGGTTTGTTTTCTGGCACTTCGTATTTACGAATGTTTATCAGTCTTTGTCCTTTGAACCTGCTGGCGTCAACAATCACATTTCCAACGCCTCATTTGAACAACAAGCTAACCTTGCTTTAATGTTACGTGCAAATTTGACCCAAAATGTTCCATAAAATCAACGGTTTCTCGTTTGGATTTGTAAGATATAATGGCCTCATCCACTTTATCTATATAATATTCTGACAGTTTTCTCCACTTTTCAAGATCGAGTGCAATCCCTCGTTTTGTGGGGTACATCGGTATGTTTTCTGGCACTTCGTAATTTACGAATGTTTATCAGTATTTGTCCTTTTAACATGCTAGCGTCAACAACCACAATCACATTTCCCGATTCAAAGTCTACTGACCTTTTGCAGTGTTTTTTTTTTTTTTTTTTTGACATCCGCCTATATGGTGACTATCAAACATTTCCCAATAAGTTGTTTTCTTCGACTGTCCACTGGCAGAATAATCAAAAATCGTCTATAAAAAGCTTCTTTGAAAGTCGTAAGATTAGTTTTGTAAGCCTGGTCCAGGGTCAAAAACCAGTGTTTTACCATTTCGGTGACGTTGAATGGTATAATATTTATGTAGGCCATAAACGTCATCCACCACTGGACTGCCGAAGTAAGTCCATTATATGGTTGCAAGTGCACTGTTACTCTTGGTGGTGTTCTGTTTAGAGGTGCGGGTGCTGCATGTTCTGGAGCTGCGTGTGCTGGTAGTTGTATTTGGTTTGGTGGCTCTTGTATCTGGGTTTCCACTGTTTGTATAGCTACTGCTGTTTGTTGTGCTGGTGGTGGTGTTAGTGTCATCTCCAGTTGTGCTCCACCTTGCAGTCTTTGACCTGGTTTGCACATTCTCAGCATTTGTTGGTTTCATCTTTGACGCTTGTCGGGTCTTTTGACTCTCCACCAACAAATCAATAGTCTCCCTCTTCTGTGTGTGTTGTGTATAACTTGAGGAACGTGGCTATTTTATGGGGACTTTTTCCTTGTAATTTGTGCTTTGGGGTGAATTAGCCTGGTTGACTTTCTCTTTACACAGGTAAGTTCAAATTGACACTGGTCTTGATGCACTGCAGAAAAGAAACAAAGTAACGTTTCATAAATTTTACTTTGTATTGGATCAACAGCTCGCATCGGAATGAACGAATTTTGACAGTTTGATACACAATGACATACATCATTACATGTTAACATAAATGTACAAGTAAAATTGTTGTAAATTTAGCAATTCAATAACAGCAGCCTAAATTATAAACACACTCTTTGAGCTTATTAAGTGTAACTGAACCCGATACCACCTAGCTATAAATCTCCTAGAGAACAATAAATAATTTGACAAGTAAGATAAAAACTGTAATACATTAATGTAAGTCTGAAAATAACACAACACTGATTTTAACTTGACATACAACACTTCCGTAGTATAGAAAATATACACAAATAAATTGATCTCTACAAATCACAAGCGCAACATGCTCAGAGTCGTTTGTGCGAGAATTATTGAGTACTAATGAAATACAGAAAAGAATAATTTAACTCGCAATTGCAAACACTTGCCACTTATTTAGGCTTTGTTTCACCGCTTAATGTAAATGTTCGAAGACGAAGAAATCTATATTCATTCTATTTTATCTCCAGTATTAGAGAGGGGGCCGAGTGGTTAGAGCATTGCGCTTTAAATCACAAGGCCTCTCACCTCTGGTTCGAATCCCGCTAGGGTCATTTAGAATCAAGTGGGAAAGTTTGCCAGTTTTCTTGCGGGAAGGTCGGTGGTCTTTTACTCAGGTACTTCGGGGTTTCTCCTCCACCAATAAAAACTGGACGCCATCATATGACTGAAAAATTGTTGAGTATGGCGTAAAACAAAAATCAAATCAAAAATCAAATCCAGTATTAGAGAGTTCTCTAATAATGCGGTTTATTTGAAATAGTAATTCTTGCTTAGATGTGCTACTTTTGATTCTGTACTCAGTTTTTGATAAAATCCAAAATGGATCTAACCGAAGTATTGTAATTTTATGCAATAATAATACTAAAATACCTACTAAACCAAACTAATAAAACTTTCGGAAATTCGAAAATCTTAAAACATAACTCCAACTTATTTACAACTGGGAATACAAAACTTTTTATGACTGCAAATAATATGCACAAATAAAGGTAATTTTCTGAGTTATTTTAGGGTTGTAGCCTGATTCACGAATGGTTACCCAATTAAATAACATATAACATGGCACATGACGAGTTTTGTTAAACAATTAAAAATCAAAATATAATTAATATGAAACATCAATTTTTCTTTTCTAAATCATGCCTTATAAATACAATGAAACAAGTTTTTAGCAAAGAAAAATGGCTATGAAAAAACTTCAAATATAATATTCAATTGTCAAAATGATATTTCAGTTTTTGTACTTTTGGTGAATTAATTACAACATGTAATAAAAATAAATGTAAAATATCACATCAACCTGCAGAAAAGAAATAAAAGTGAACGCTTAATAAATTTTACTATTGTATTGGATCAACAGTCTCGCACGGCGGAATGAACAAATTTGCCCTAGCGAGCGTATCCCTTAAAAACTTTCAGATGTTTCCTGCAGAACACATGACTGTGGTGGAACAATTAAAATTCATAAATTTATCTTGTAACATGGAATTTTACTTTTCATTGGTTATTATTGCTTAGCGTGCCCGTAAAAATAGCTTGCTCGGACTTTCCGCGTCGTTCCTTTGTTACAGAAAAAAACTGACAAATCTTGTTTATCCGGATTGCTTACTATATCAATTAAGATGACTGAAAGTTAATCTTTTCCCATTACGTAAATAAACAACTCCGAGGTTTCTTCACACTTACCGGAGATATATGTTTACTTTGTAGCTTATCTACTAGTAAGAATCCTACTTTTAGCTTAAAAATATCTTTGTTCTATTCCTGACAAAGATTTAAAAAAATGAACGAACACAGTTGCCTTTTTCTGTGTTTACCTAACAAGAGAAAACATTCTTGTTTACAACAAGAAAAATAAACCTGAACCTAATTTTACAAGACTAAATTTCTGTATTTTATGAGAGTAAATTCTTGTAGTATATCAAACTATAAACAATCAAATTTACTGATAATTAATCCAAAAAAACGGAATATATATCAGAATATAACAATTATTTAACGTGATGAAAATTTAAACTAAAAACTATATTTAAAAAATACAAAAGCATAGCCTTTTTTGCTAATTTATTGAATTATGAAAATGTAATTATTTCAAGTTTTGAATTTACTAGGTGGGTGGTAAATACAAAAATTAAAACATGACACTCTTCATTATTTTTCTGAGTTTTGAAAAGCCTTAATCTTGAAACAGCTTATCTTTTCCTAGGAGCTCTAGGTGGCGTTTCAGGAATTACATCTATATTAAAAATTTCTACGACTTGCCTGTGATAATTGAATATAGTTTGGTCACAGGTACCACCTGATATATTATACCCGTATTAAATTTTCCATATTCTTTATTTGTTGAATGCAGGATAGAAAAGTGATAATTTTTTTTTTCAAATCACCTTCAGTCCTGCACGCTTTCGGACTTGAGATCTTGACCAACTTGAGATCTTGACCAATCAGATTGTTTGCTACAATATGGATTAATTGTATATTTAGAACTTGTTTAACATCTGTTGTTAAAAATCTTGATATAAAAAATTAAGTTCTCAAGTAAAATACAAAAATTATAGAAGATGGATAGATGTCAAATCATAAAAAAGAATATACAAATACATAAGTTTTTGCAAAGCTTGTAGCATCTATAATGAATATAACAAAATGAGGTACTGGATGGTATAAACCGTTATGGCTGACAAAGATGTGAACACCAAGGGGTTGTTTAGTGATCGTTTTTGCCTTTGAAGCAGTAAAAAGTTTTATTTCAGATTCAACTTTAATTAAGTTTCAACTACCTGTAACATTACTAACAGTAAAATCAGACCACTCAATGCACATTTTTGATGAGAATAAAGAACGTTTAACCCGAATGTGTTGAATTTGTGATAGCGGAACATTTTGCCAAAACGAAGGCCACAGTGGTAATGATAATATTGGTATAAGAATACAATCACCTCCTGTTGTGGGTTCAAATACAATCTCAGTACAGTTGTGCTGTGTAGCGGAAGAACAAAAGACACTTCTTGCAAGTGTACTCGCAGATGTTTATTAACTTTAGTACATGACGTAGTTTCACTAGCAGACACAAACCTCCCCCGGAGGCAGAGAGTGACCTGAAAGAAATAAAATACAATCCTTAATAAAAGATCACACAAAATTACAGTAATCAATTACCGGCAAGACCATATAACTGACAGACGGACAGCGACAATCACAATGTGCCTGCCACTGCACGAGTACCAGGAAAATGACTGATTAAATCAGATAAAATATATGAAGTTGCAATATATCGATAGTAATTAACAGATATGATACATACACTTAAATGTTTAGTTGTTAAAATAGAAAATAGGAGGATGACCATGTGAGCTATGGATCGGGTTCAACACTAAGGCTAATGCCTACAGAAACCCGCGAAGGATGACTACGGTAAACTCGTTAAATCACATGAGTACGTGTATGAACTTGCTTGAAAAGCTTATAATGTCAACTCTGAAATAAATGGCATATACTTGTATGTCACATTCAACGAAATTATAAATACTCACTCCTTTATGGGGCATAAACATGGAAAGCACGTTGTATGTATTTCACTTGGCACGCCGGAGAGATGGAAAAATTAATAAGATTTATAACCAATAACGGACTCCGCAAGATCCGGAGTCATCACAATAGTTTAATTTCCATTCCTATAGCAATGGTATAAAAATAATACAAATAATATGGAAATAACAAACTGAAGCATAATTCCATGAAAAACCTAGTTATAATTCAAATTCTGAGGGTGAATAAGTAGTAATTTCAGGAGATTTGAAAATGAAAGAACGTAAAGTTTGTGCAGACTAAACTTGCTGAAATATAAAAATAACTCCTAGAATGGCAATTATAGTAATTGCAGGAGCAACAAAATCTTCAATATCTGTAATATTTGGCCAAAAGGAATTTATATAAATGCAAAGGTTCTGCTAGCGAATTAAAAATAACCCGATCACTTTTAGCAACCTTAACCATTTACATAAATTTAAATGTGCTTTTTGATCTGCTGCCAAAAACTTATCAAAATTATGAGAATACATTTTTAATTCAGGCAAATCTATGTTTAATGGTGCAGCAAAGGTTGTGTCACGTAAAATTGATTTTAATTTTGATTCCGTGAAAAATTCATGTTGAAGAGCTAAATTTACTGTATGAGCTATGGAATTGTTGTGTGACAATCAACAAGTTTAGGTGATACTGTAAGTATTGTGTGAAGTGACTGCTAAGTATTTTGGTAAATTCAGACGACTAGTTGCATGTGATGATGTTGCATTTATGGGTACTGGGTAAGATAAGACTTTTTAAAGGATCATTGGATTTCTTTGAGATGCTAGAGGAAATCTGATAGTGATATACAATGATGTTTTGTGTCGTGTCGTGCATAAAAGATTTCGGAATGCTGGTAGTACCAATTGACATGTTTTTGAGTAAGAGAAAATGCTTTTTCTTTGGTTAATAATATTTTAGATCCGGTTCTTTCTACGTGTTCATCACATTCCTCTGACGGTCAGGTCATGTCTCAGTCAGTGCAAACGGACAGTATTTGTCGGTCTACAGGAACTCGAGTAGATATCTTTGTAGGAAAGTCTACAAATCTAACTGAAATAAGAATTAAACAGCAGGAGAAACTAATTCATGACTTGAAAGTGAAAGTGAAAAACTTAACAAAACACAACCAACAGTTGTATCTCCAAACATTTTGTGTGGAAAACTTGTGTGGATAACTGATGACAATGCACAATTCTATACAGGACTTTCAAGGCTTTATTCAAGTACTTTAAAACCAAAGGAGAGAAAATGACTTACCGACAGGGAACAGACACTAAAATTCGAACAGTTATGGACAGAGGTCGGCCAAGAAAATTATCACTTGAAAAATAATTTGTCGCAGTATTGGTTCGGCTCAGACTCGGACTTCTTCAAGAGGATATAGCCAATAGATTTAACATATCCGTACCAAGTTTTTTCAAAATATTCAACACTTGGATAAGACTTTTGAGTCTAGAATTAAAATTAATATTTTCATATCCTTCAGCAGAGAGAGTGCAAGAATTAATGCCAGAATCTTTCCAAAAATTTCCAAACACTCGAATAATTCTGGATTGTACGGAATAATTCTAGATTGTACGGAAGTGTTAGTTCAAAAGCCATCTGCCTTGAAAGCCCAAAGAGAGACCTGGTCATCATACAGACACAGGAATAGTTATAAGGCTCTTGTTGGCAATACTAACGATGGGACCGTTTCATTTGTGTCTGCATTGTATGGATATGCTGCCTCTGTTAAGTTCATAGTAAATAACTGTGGTGTACTGAATCTAATACAACCTGTGGACAATGTTATGACCGAAAGAGGGTTTGAAATCGCAGATGAATAACAAAAGATAAGGGGGCCTCCGTGGCCGAGTGGTTAGAGCATTGCGCTTTAAATCACACGGCCTCTCACCTCTGGTTCGAATCCCGCTAGGGTCATTTCGAATTAAGTGGGAAAGATTGCCAGTTTTCTTGCGGAAGGTCGGTGGTCTTTACCCGGGTAACCGGGGTTTCTCTTCCACCAATAAAAACTGGACGCCATCATATGACTGAAAAATTGTTGAGTATGGCGTTAAACAAAAAATCAAATCAAATCAACAAAAGAAAGGTGCACACTTGAACATTCCACCCTTTAGAAATGGAAATTTCCAACTCTAGAGTCACCAAGTAGAGACAATAAGACGAATAGCAGAAGTTCGCATACATGTTGAACGCGCAATCCAACGAATCAAATCATTCCACATTCTAAACGGGACTATGCCATTAAATCTTCAGAAAGGTCTCTCATATCATTAACCATGTTAATAAACGTTATTCATGCTTGTCAACCAGTGCTAAAATATTTGTACATTATCACTCGTGTATCATTTATTTGATCTGAGTTACACAAAGTAATTGTTATAGTTATGTCTGCATACATATGTACCTGGACGTGTAGTCCAGAACTTTATTTACACAAATCCAATTTGAACAAAGGAAGTTTCCCATTTCAAATACACACTTTCATTCACAGAAATTCAAATTTCCCCAAATCAAATGCTGCATGTCCATACATCACAGATGGATATACTAATTCTGGTAGAACGATAATGTGGTAAAATGCATCCAATTTTTCAATGGCATTTCCCCAAAACATGGTCAAAGTTTACAAGTTCAATACAAATATCATTCTGTGTACACAATGTAAAAAAACCACTTGTTGATGTTTAGGACAGCCATCTGTCTTTGGATCTGGGTGTAATATGCATTCTTTCGATTCAATGTTATCTTGTTATTTTCGTCGATTTTCAAACATGGCAATTTGCGTGCAGCAGACTTGATATCAAGTTCCCATGTTGAATGAGGATTCTTCAATTCAACAATAAAATTGTCACCAGACATCGTACACGTAGCAACACGGTCAACTGATGCACCAATATATATTCTTTCGAATCTATATTAATAAATCCTCTTTTGCCAGTAAGTAAGTAGATTCTCGTTCACATCTTTCTGCTACAGCCTGTTCTTCTTGCTCCAGTCCAAATTAAAATGGCTGCTGTAGGTTTTCTCTTCTTTTACAAAAGGTTTTTTACGAGATGTTTTGGATAAGTGGTTTCTCTCCTGAATATAATTGAATGGAATGCCGAAGAAGTTAGTCTATGTTCTCTAGAAGAATGCCACAGCTCTGAATTTGACTGGTCAACAGTTTCTTGTTCCAGTTTCTGGATCCCCTCCTCACATATTTTCATAGAATCTTTGAAAGAATTGCAGGCGATCCTCAAATCTGCTAAACTTGGTGGCAAGTTTAACATTTGTACAGGTGTCTTTTCCTGTGTTACACGATGTGCATGTAATTTCTGTAAAAAAGTGAAGTCAAGAATCGTGATTGTCATACAGTATATATATGTACCTGATATAACACCTGATCAGTACAGCGTGGCAGAAATAGTAAAAATAGGAGCTAATATCTATCAATGGTTTTAGGTTATTTTTAGTTAGGAGCAGCATGTGGTGTGGTAACCGGGTTCTAAAAATAGAACTCTATTACATAATAATGACGTCATCATGGGTGTGCCCATCATTAACATAATTAATGAAGTAATCTCTATAAATAAAACATGACATATTTACATAATTATGACATGATCAGATATAAAAATAATTAAATAGACTTGTGGTCTTTTGTTATTTATTATTATATGATAAATTTTTATTATGAAATAACTGGATGATCTATTTTGATTGGTCCGCCACAATGTCGGCGTAAGTGTCCGAGATGATGTAAAACTGTTGCGAAATATGTCGAACTGGTTACATGATTGGTTATTGAATACGTCATACAGGAAACCTCCGAGGTACTTAGAAATGATTTCGCAATGACTCTAGGAACAATTTCATTGGATCGTGATGATGTAAATGTGTATTTTGCAATATCACGACGTTTTATTGGATGATCCTGTTATCATCATAAATTATGTTAGAGTCTGCGATATGTATAAAAAGAGCCATAATAAAATGCATTTTGAAATAAAAAAAAGATCACAAATTTTTGAATATTACATTTTATTGTTCAAATCAAAAATTTTCAAAAAGACATCCTCAAAACTCTGAGAAGAATAGTTAGAAAGGAAGAAAAAACAGTAAAATAAGAAAAAAGGTAAGTTTATTTCTTTACTACATGTATATAAAAAAGTGAGAAAACGTTGCACATTCAATAAAAATTTTCTGCTTAAAACAACTTTCTGTACTTACATACATCCAACGAATCATAATCCAAAAGTATTATTTAACATAATTTCACACTATTTTGTCCACATGAAAAAGAAACATCGTCAGAGAGAGAGAGAGAGAGATAAATATTTAAATTTCTTCTAAATCCCTTAATTCTTGTAGATTTCTCTGATACTCTTGTATCAGAGAATCTACTCTCTCCTGATGCTTTTGTATTTTTCTCTGAATTTTTTCATTCTTGTTTTCTAAAATACACTTCAAATACCGCAAACACATGTTACGTTTAAAAAAAAATAAAATAAATAAAATAAAATATGATCAATGTATTTCCAAAAACACACATGCGTGCGAACATTATATGTACATCTGATTCCTTAAATATAATTTAATTTTGTGTATATATATATGTATATATATATATATATATATATATATATTTAAAAAAAAAGGAAACTCACTCTTGTCGGTATATATTTAACGTAATTTTGTAGATATATTTTGTATATATATATAAAAAAGAAAACTTACTCTCGCTCAGCATCTTCAACCCAATTCTGACTTGATACATCGCAGTACGCCATGGATGGTGATCCATCTGTACTTGATGATGATGGTGATGATGTTGTTGTTGATGATGATGAGTCTCCCTCAATTATTACATCATCATTTAAGGGATTTACGTTAGTCCTAAATAGATATATTTATTAATGAGTAAAGATAAGAGTACTATATACATGTATTTCTTGAGATCTATGTAGGTAATGCAATAAATTTTCATTAAAAAAATGGTGGTCTAAACATAAAAAAACATTATATTTACAGTTTTTCACATTTAACATATACTAGACTATCTGAAAAATTAAATGACTAGATTAGCAAAATTTTTTTTTATGTACAATTAATTAATCATGTGAGCTGGTTAATTGTTTTTCCCTTGTTTCATGTTTCACCAGATTCAAGTAAAGCTAGTAGCTATAGTGAGATGTATACACACCTGAACACAGAGTCAACTGTATGCCATAGCAGGACTGATATCAATATATTACCCACAGATATTGATATATTACCCACAGAGTCAACTGTATACCATACCACGACTGATGTCAACTGTATACCATAGCACGATTGATACTGATATATTACCCACAGAGTCAACTGTATACCATACCACGACTGATATTGATATATTATCCACAGAGTTACCTGCAAAACTACACACAGTCGAGATAGATACACAAGCAACTATCGGTAAGGCATCACATAATCTGAAATATTTGGCCTTTTTGACTGTTATTCCATTACTTACTATTTTAACTGTGTTGTTTAGAGTTCTTAAAAAAAAGATAATTGAATTTTGTTCATTAACCTCTGTCTAACGAAGAAATAATTATGTTCCCTATTACAAGCCAACTGCAGGGCATAAAAAAAGTCTGATTCATCAGCAGAAATTGTTGACAGAAATGAGGTGTGTAAGTTAACAATAACAAATTTATCTTTTACAAATAAGGACACTGATGTTGAATGTACCCTTTATTCAGATGCTGAATGTTCCTTTGATTCTGATGCAACATATGAGGAAATTGAATCTGTAGAACCAGTTTCTTGCAGAAATTTCTGATCCTAATATATATATATATATTTTTTTTTTTTTCAGATCTAATTGTCATTTTAGTCATTGGACCACTCTTAGCGTTTCTTATTATTTGCATTTTGGGATATTTCTGCTGTCGCAGATTTAATACTCTACTTCAGAGTAAGCGTGTTTTTAACGTCGAATCCGAGTCACTGCTGCGATTGAATTCTCGTACAGTCACGCGAGACCGTGATTTCAGTTGTCTGGGGGCAATGTGAAGGTCGGTTCGCCGGGTCATCATGGAATGTCACATTACGCCATTTAAATTCACAAAACAGTGGTTCTTGAACCTAGAGAAATCATCCTGGGTCAAGAATTTAAACAACATGCCCGATTTCGACATAACCAGATTGAAGACGTACCTTATTGATAGCCGCAACAAGACTTTTGATAAGGATTGTATTAGAGCATACAAATCGCTGAAGGCATTCAAATACTTCGACTGCGGCTATGTGCAAAAAATATCTTCACAGTTACACGCCGATAATTTTGTTGTGCAAGCTGAAGTGTTGGCGTCCATGAACGCAAACAATTACAACATATTCGTGTGCCTATCGAACGAAGGAGATGTTCAAGGAGGATCTTGTGATTGTGTAGCAGGGTACGTATTTTATAATTATACCGATGT
Organism: Atrina japonica; assembly: GCA_030159075.1. Taxonomy (NCBI): domain Eukaryota; kingdom Metazoa; phylum Mollusca; class Bivalvia; order Pterioida; family Pinnidae; genus Atrina; species Atrina japonica. The sequence goes on along the minus strand of BROG01001751.1, from coordinate 18,091 downwards.
TATACAGTACAGTTCAATGTAGTAGTACTAGCTTCAATATTTCGACCTTCCCACACTTTGTTATCAATATTATTCGGATATTATTGTTTGAAACGGATCAAACAATAACATGAAATAAATGTGATTTCACCAGTGAAAGTTCTAGTAGATCTAGATCTTTACCGAAACAACTATCAGTATCTGCCCTTTCATGTAAAAAGAGAAAGAGACAATAATTAGTACATGTATAATTAACATATTTTTCATGCACAGGCCTATGTCATGTACCAGTAGGCCTAGCTGGCAATTCTAAAGGCCGACACTCTCCCCCTTTTAATAGTTAGATGCAAGTTGATAATGATATAGCAAGAATAAATTTTCCATAATATCAGCATACCTATAACAATTTCTTAAAAGTATATGATATACAAAGAATAAGTATCAGTATATCGTATGGCTTATAGATCTATCTACATGTAAACGTGCAATTCTGAATGATTGAATTTGAATCTGCAAGTGTTTCATGTACACAATTTCCTAACACTTACTTTTACTTTGATAGTTTACTTACAACATTACTTGAATACTTACATGTTTGAGATGACTTAGATTTTGCTGAAAGTAATGCATAGCGTAAGCATTTGTACTTGTAGGTGTATCTTTTGTAAATATTGCAACCTTTTAAGTATCATGATTCACTTCGTCTTTATAGGAAAGGAGAGGCCTGCAACCATATTGCTGCTCTCTTGTTTGCACTTGAGGACTACGTAGCAAAGGGGTTGAAAGATTTACCGGAGGACAAGACAAGGACAGAAAAACTTTGCCAATGGAACAAACCAGCAAAAAGAAAGTTTGAGCCAAAATCGGTGCATAACCTCACTGTTGTTAAGTAAGTTTTGCTGATTGAAATAAAATTTCCTGTAATTTTGAACATTTGTATGGAATTAGGCAAAACAAGTGAAGTATTGGAAAGTATTAACATTGAAATAAGTTAATATTCTGTAGTGTGTGCCCTGTCTGTTTATTATTTGTTAAACTTAAGAGGTTATATGTAAATTAGAGTATTACAAAGTATTGATATATCACTACTACATACATCTGCAGGTGCGTATAAATATACCTTTATTGTGTGATATTTCAGACAGGAGTATGGAAAGACGGTGAAAGAAAGAAAGACTTTAGGTGCCCTAAATTACGACCCTCGTAATGCAGAAGACAGAACCAGGGATGAGGACTCCTATCAGCAGTTGTGTACAGCACTACAAACTGCAAACCCTACTTGTGGATTTTCAAAATATAATAAGTGCAAGACAAGTAGAGATAGTCAAAAGACAGATGTAAGTTCTAAAACATGTGAGACAACTACTGATCATGATGTTTTTAATCATGGTCATGATAGTGTGAATAACTTGTTGATTCATCCCCCCAAGCATAGACCAGATTAAAAAGTGCATGCAGTCAGTATAAGGACAGTATGGAGTTGAGTGCAACAGAAAGACATGAATTGGAAATCAAAACAAAAAGCCAATCTAATTCTAAGGCATGGCATGATGCAAGAAAACACAGGATTACAGCTTCTAACTTTCACAAAATAGGTTTCCGACGCAAAGCTGATGCATCTAATCTTTTAAAATCACTTTTTTATGGAAGTGTTAAACCAAATAAGGCCATGACTTTTGGTTTAGAGCAGGAGGATCAGGCGATCCAAAGATTCTTAATTGAAAGGAAAGAAAACGGAGTAAGTGACGTAGTTGTTCAGAAGAAAGGTCTCGTTGTGCACAAACACTTTTCATATTTAGGGGCATCTGTTGATGGATTAGTGAAGTGTGGTAGTGATGAATACATCTTGGAATTGAAAAATCCTTATACTACTTGGGATCTTACTTTATTAGATGCAGCTAAAAAGTTACAGTGTTTAAAAGTTGATGAAAACCAACAGATATCACTCAATCGCAAACATGCCTATTATACACAAATTCAAGGACAGATGGCAATTCTTGATATCCACAAGTGTTTTTTTGTTTTGTGTACCAAGGAAAATATTCATGTAGAAAAGGTTGAGTTAGATTTAGAGTTTTGGAATGTGTTGTTAGAAAAGTTGCAGAAGTTTTATAACAATATTTTGTTACCAGAGATAGTATATCCATCTGTAAAGTATGGTCTACCTGCATTGGATGTTAGTTCTCTATGAATTATAGTGATGTATGTGAATTTATCTGGTAGTCCTATCAATTTTCAGAGACTTCACTCGTTCAAGAATTCTTCAATACCTGTGTCTGACTTTGGCTTTATATAAGAATTTCATTTGCTTTTGAGAAACATTTTTTTAGGCGTAATTTAAAACTGTAAACAGTTCTAAAGGCCTAGACATTTATATGTAAGTTGATTTTGAAGTTGTATGTCATACACAAGAGACTTAAGGGTTTTTTATAACTCTATCCTGTATACTAGTATGAATTATCAATATGATTAATTGAATAATGCATTTTGTTGTGTGTCTTGCTTTAGTTTGAGACTTCAAAATTTCTTTTTAATTCCTGCACGAGTACATAATGTATCAGGGTTATACAAATTCAGTATACACAATGTGCAAATTAATGTGTTTGTACATACTGCAGAATGAATGTGAAATTTAGAAAATTTGATTTAATTATAAGTTGACTGTTTAAATTGATGATGAATTGATGGCCTAAATGTTAAATAAATTGAATGTGTGCTGAATTCAAATTCTTGTTGCTTCATTCCCTTTGAAGTCATAATAAATTTAATTTACAATTTATTATTATGACTTCATACATTATATATGTACAATGTAGAATCAATAATAAATGTAAATTCAGGTATATGTATATGCATCACTTTTCTTCAAGAAGTTTCATTTTGAGCTCTTATTAGCCATACATGCATCTGTTCATGGAACAATGTTGATTATTAAAAGTACATTATCAGGCACGGATCCTGAATTTTTTTTCCAAGGAGGAAACATTGAAAACATTTGGCCTTTTGACAGTATTAAAACTTCGATTCTACATAGTAATATTATTTGATGGAAGAGAAATTCCAGTTGTACATGTACTTGTCTTCTTTCTAGCGTATATGCATGATACTGTTTAATCAGCAAGTTGTCCAAAAAATGATAAGCATGATATAATCAGTGATTATTGTATCTGACACTATCTACTGTAATATATGAGTAAGTTTTATTAATTGATGATTTTATGATACCAATCAAAATCTTAGTACTTTTACTTTTTTAAGCAATAAAAATTTACACTAGTATTGTTACCATGTAGGTAAAATTTTCATTACTACATGTATTAAATGTAAGTGATCACTGATCATAATATACAATTATAACATGTACTTCCAGTCCTTTATAAGATATATCCACTACTAAAAACCTCAATAGGAATATAAACAACAATGTTTATACAAGTTTCACATTTATTCCAATCATGAAAAACACTACATACATGTATATCAAAGTAATTGTATATATATTATAAGAACCACATAATTGTATTCATCATATATGCTAAAATATTTACATGACTACATGTACAGGTAATATACATATATGCCTAGCTAATACATGTATCTAAGAGTCTAAGTATTTGTGCAACATGTACACTAACTACAGTACTGCTAATGACACGTTTCTTAACATGCATTTAATTCAGGTATATATGTGCATTAAATGATATTGAACCAATTGAAATCTATAATTCACTTTATAATAGGTGTTTGGAAGTTTGTCAAATATGAACATGTCTTAAAAATGTCATCTGCAACTACTTGCAAACTTAATGGCATTGTTCCGTCCAAAATATGAAAACATTTTATTCGTTGAATGGCTCTTTCGACGTGAATGCGCACCTCGGCAATTCTCCTTGTAGTTTCCACATCCTCAGAACTCAACTGAAACTTGCCATTCCGAAATGGTGGAATGTTGAGTCCTGCACCTCTTTTCCTTAATTCGTCTGCTATTTCAAATCCACGATCTGCCATAATGTTGTCCCCTGGCTCTATCAAGTCTAGAACGCCTGAATCTTTCACAATGAATTTATCTGATGCAGCACCTCCATACAAGTCTGAAATATATGAGATAGTCCCATCGGGAGTAATACTTTAAAAGTGTTTCTATGCAAGTCTCACAACTGATGGTTTTTGGATATCTCGGTACAATCTAAGGATCATTCTCGCAGGGAATTTTGCAAATGATTCAGGCATATTCTCCTTTACTTGTTCTGAAACAATAACTCCAAACTTGGCATGTGGTGAATATTTGGGAGAACAAAGATGGAGAAATATTTAGTTTTGAAATGTCATCCTGTTATTCAAACGAACTAGTACAGCAAAAAAACTCATTCTTAAGTGATAGTTTTCTTGCACTTCACAAAATTTAGTTTCTCACTTGTACTTCACCTCCTTAAGCTTTTCGTTCCTAGGCATACAATGCATTGAAAGTTGCAATGTTTGGCAACCCCTGAGAGAACACTTGCATCTTATCAGCACTGAACAAAAAGATAATTCTTTGTTTAATTCTTTTATTGTAGCTTTTGTTTTCGTTGTTGATCATATTTGACATTTTCTCTGTATCCTAAGTTCAACAGCACTTGTTTTTACTTGGACCCCACTATTCACTTTAGCAATGGTCATACACAAATATCATTAACCTGGTTGTGAGTTTTCGCGCTATTACTTGTGGTAGTTGTGGTCAGCACAACTTACAGTTTCTGATGTATCCATCGCATGAAATATTAGGCTACTTCTGCAGCAACATCAAAAAGAATGGCACTCCGTTTTTACTCAGCACTTTTCTTTTCATCACTGCCTCAGAGAAACTTTGCTCTTTGTTGTTGTAAGCCTCATGTAATCGAATAGAGGGTCCTGACACAAAGTGGTACTTTAGTATTTTCTGTCACAGTTCACCCTTTTTGTGACCTAATTTTCTCCCTGAAAATAACAAATAAGTCATAAAATGAACATAAAATCATTTACTTTAATATAACGATATTACATTAAAATGTACGGTATGTGTACCAAGGGGTTTCAAATTCTATGTTTGGACTTGAAGGGTAAATCTCTGTGAAGTCCCATGTGAAGGGTGTTAACAATGTACATGGAGCAATATCAAAATATTTAGTAGCCCAGTCATATCCTCTGCTTATCTGTTTAACATAATGATTTATACTTTTTTTTTTTTACAAAATTGTTTAATATTGAACCTTAATAAATTAAAATACTTCTGAAGACTTATTTCTAAATGCCAAGTCTGAACCCAACTGATGGGACTTGAGAAATTTTGAACATCTACATGTACATGTATAGTTTCTATGACCTATACAATAGAAATTAGTATTAAATCTTGAGGTAAATTTTATTTATTTATTTGTTGAATATGAATACATGTAGAACAACAATTATAATAATAATAAAAAAAAATAGATGAAGTTAAATTTCATGTACGGGTGAACATGTACATTAAGAAAATCTTCTTACAGTTTGATAGATGACCTTCAATGCGATGATTTTATATGCACTTGATAAAAATGAACACATGTATATATTGGTGGTCCTATTGATAGCGTTTTTCGTTTGCCGGTTTTTCAGATACTTTGGAGAAGTTTAGCGGCAGCAAGTCAAAATTCAAAAAAGTAACTCGCCGTTTTACTGACAAGTCTTTTCGACAAAGGACGCTATGTTTCAGGCTAATTTCATCGAAAACTGGGAGCTCAATATTGTTATGCAATTAAACTTCGCTTTAGGTCAAGCTTATGGCGGCCTCTTATTTGCATTTCGTCGTGCGATTGGTTCGATGGGATACGATGAAAAGAAAAATTTGACAACACAACAATGTCTGCCACCCATCGGGCCGCAAAAGATAAGTTAATCGTAATCCGCATTATCATTCAATCAATTTACGCTCCAGATAATGAGAACTCAGTCACCCACATAAATATTCACGCGTGCGCAGTGGTACCCTGAACTAGAGTATTGCCAATCTGCAATTTCAACCTTACCCAAGCAGATACCCGCCCCATCATCACCTTCAGCAGCTTCTGAACTATCTACATCATTTACATCGGCACTGTCATCGTCACCACATCACAGTGAAACGGATCTCATAAAGCTTGAAAGATCACCAATAGAAATGACTACATTTAAATCATGTCCCTCCAAACCACCACCACCTCGCAGGAGTAGTAGAATCCATAACCAAAAACTATAAATGTTTGTCATCAGTTTTATGTCATTATAATTTTAAATGACTAATGACTTTCTTTCTCCAATTTTTTGGGTAACTTTCATTTTTGGTTATTATTTTTTTTTACTTTATTCCCATCAAGGGTTATTTGTAGTGATGATATCACTGTTGTGTCACTTTCCTGAAGTTTTTACACGCATTGCTGGATATTATGATACAATTAGTTACACTAAAATTATTTTTTTAGTTTTGAAAACTAATTAAAATGTTTTATCTGAAGTTTGTTGTTCTCTTTTAATACATAAGTATGTGATCAGAGTTCTGTATCTGGAGCTTTTTTATGTTAAAAAAATGTTTCACTTGTATGGAGTTCTCTAATTTTACCTTTGCTACGAATCTACAGGACCTATGTGAGAGAATTTGTGTTGGATGCAACATTATGATCTACAATTTCCATTCAATATCAAGAACTTCACAAGAAAAAAAAAACAATTGGGGGGAGGGGGGGGGGGCTATTTCTTACATAAGGTGTTTTACTTCAGACCTACAGGTCCCAGATTTGAGTCTCCTTGCAAAAGGAACTCTAATCCAAATCGCTAAATGTTATGAAAGAGACGTACAACTGTGAAACATATGACATCTGTTGTGTTGTAAATTTTGAATTTACTGGGTTGGTGTAAATACAAATATTTACAACAAGACATCTACATAACCATTTACAAAACTAAAAAAATCGTGAATCCTCGTTTTTGTAACACACTGATAATCTCTATAGAAAAATAAGACTGTCGACGTTTCGCCTTCAAACCAGAACACATTATACTACAGCTAGTAACAAGAAACGGTAACGTGTTGAGATTCGTAAAAAATAAATATAAAATGACATTTCATCATTATATTTAATCCCTCAAACCGTAATCTTATATGATAAAAGAAACAGAAATAAATAACTGTATCCAGAAAAAACTTGAGTGTAATCATTGACTTGTTTACCATTATATTTAACCCCAAAAATTGTAATATAGTAATAAATAACTGTATCCGGAAATACACGACATTGCGGAATGTAAATAGAATAAGGTCATCAAGTGCAAACCAGAGTGTTGAAGTGTAAAATATCAGAGAAAAAATAAGGCTACAAAAATATTGTACCTTAACTCTCTCCAAATACATTTTAAAACAATTATACAGTTATACAATTAGATTCAACATATTTAGAGAAACAAGTGAACAAAGTAAAAAAGTGTAACAAGGCACTATACAACGTTTACAGATAAAGGGAGATAACTCTTATTTAATTTGTGGAAAAAGTTTATTTGTGTAAAGTCGAGACGTATATTTATCTTATTATTACTTTTTACCAATTTATTACCAAATTGTCATTGCTTTTCAATCGGCAATTGAAAAGTATACTACCATATTATTTTTTTTCTTCTTACAGATGTCTGACTCTACATGGATGTCGATGGTGTCATGCAAAATTTACAGACGCCAACTCGTTGGAGGAGCACGAGAACATACATAAAGCTCTAGACTTCTTCAACGATGATCCAGAGACACACCCACAACCACCCGACGCGAAAAAACCAAAAATAGACGACCAAGAAAATTATTTTGACGATTCCTTTTTGGATGAATTAATGAATTTCCACCGATACAGATCGGGAGGGGTCCGGATCCGCCGTCCGCACCCTCCGCCGCCGCCGCCACCCGCGCTCCGGATTCGCCGGTACCGGGACCACGTTACGCGCCGGATTCGCCTGTGCCGGGACCTAGTAACGCACGGGACTCTCCGATGCCGAGACCGAGTCATTCTCGCACTTCGCGAGGATCGAATTCCATCTTGGACTTCACAATTAAACAAGTGGGTCAGAGAACTTTCAAAAATAATGTCGTGGATAGACACTATCGAGTGGATCTGAAATCAAACCCAAATTTACAGGGACAAAAACTTTCCGACCTTCACGTTGATTTGGAAAATATGTTTGACGACATCATTGGTTTTGCACGCGAAGATCTAGAGGGGTCGGACTTGGGTCGTATCGTCATCCATCATGGAAACTTGGAAACTCCCATTATCGTACCGCTTCGTCCTTTAAATCGTCTGAACGAAAGGTCCGTCGTGAGTCAGATCGTAAATGTCTTACAGAGTCATCAAGATCTGGACTTGAACAGTAGCTTTCACGTCGATTTGGGAACCATGGAGTTGCCCAAAGGGGGAAAGGGAAGTCAAGGACTACCCATCAATTGCCTGTGGGGTACGGGCAGTTCCGTGTCACGTAAACGATCGATTGTGGAGATTTTCAATACCGATCTCACTTGCTTAGCAAGAGCCATCTTGATGGGGTATTTGGCCGCCAATCGCGTGCCCACGTCGGAATGGAAAGAAATGCACTTGGACGAAAGCATACCCATAGAGAAGCACGTATTAGATACCGGTAAATGTCCCAGATGGTATTTCGACGATCTGAAACGTAGCAGAAACGGTCACAGGCAGACCAACCTGACCCTGGAACTTTGTCGCCGGGCAGGTGTTCCCACAAATCGGCAGATGACACTGTACGATATCACCCCATTTGAAGATCTCTTAGATATCGACGTGTTAGTTGTCGGTTCTAGAGCGGGAAATAAGTTTATTCGCGTACCCTCAGACCAAGGAGTGGAGGGGGAAACGGTAGTAATGACTGGACGACAACGCGTCTATCTATATCTCGTTGAAAAAAACTCGTTTTCTCATTACCACGCCATTATAAACATATGTGGTTTTTTTGGAAATACGTTCTTTTGCGAGCGTTGTCTAAAACCATACAAAGACAAGCATCAATGCGCTTCGACATGTTTCATGTGTAAACGACGGGGAAATTGTGTTGTCGACAGAGACTGTCAGATGAGTTGTAGATCTTGTCACATGACCTGCCGGTCTCGCGACTGTTTCGATACACATCGAATGGGGCTACACGACAAAGAATCATTGTGTCAACTATTTTGGAAATGTTGTACGTGTAAGAAAGTGTTGAATACGCGAAAACGAAATCCTGACCGACATGTTTGCGGTGAGTGGCATTGTCGGAGTTGTAACCGTTACGTCGACCAAAACCACCTTTGTTATCTCCGATCTGTAGAATGTAAAGAGAGCGACATCAAATTCATTTTCTTTGATTTTGAGTGCACACAGGAGGACCATATCTTAGAGTGTTCGGAGGGTTACAGCTACGTACGCGACAAACATTGTAAAGTGTGTAAACACGAACCCTCTCCGTGCAAAAGCTGCACACTGTGCATTCACTGTGGCAAATCCAGCTGCGGAAAGTATCGCCACGTTCCGAATCTCGTCGTAGCACACAAGGTGTGCTCGGAATGTGTGGATGTTGAATTCGAACCCGGAACAAAATGCAATATAACAAATACAACAAAGTAGGAAATTGTTTTGAAGGAAATCCCTGCTCGAACACGTGCGGTTTTCGAGAAATCGTATTCAAAGGTGATAACACCAAAGAAGAATTCGGACGTTGGCTTTTCAACCAACAAAATAAAAACTACACCGTCATCGCACACAACTTGAAAGGTTACGACTCTTATTTCCTACTGGAATTCCTCATAGACAACTCGATAAGACCAGAAAACATTATTTACTGCGGTTAAAAAATTATGTATCTTTACATTGCCAGAGGTCTACACATTCGACTGATTGATTCACTGAATTTTCTTCCAATGCCACTCGCCAATTTTCCTGCTGCGTTTGGTCTCCAGGAACTGAAAAAGGGGTTTTTCCCCCATTTTTTCAACAGCAGTAAAAATCAGTCATACAGAGGACCTTATCCTTTACCCGAAATGTACGGATACAATACCATGAGAGATAACGTCAGGAAAGAATTTTTGACATGGTATGAGGAAAAAACAAAAAACAACGACATTTTTGATTTCACCAAAGAACTCCTGGAGTATTGTCGAAGTGATGTGGATATATTGAGACAGGCCTGTCTTAAATTTCGGCACTTACTTATGGAGATAACGGGAAAAAATGATCGGGAGATGAACGACGACGGTACAATCGAGGAACGACTCTGCGGTGGAATCGACCCCTTCCAATCGACCACCATCGCGTCCGTCTGTATGAAAGTATTTAAAGCGAAATTTTTACAAGAAACCTGGAATGTTCAACTGAGACGCGGAGATGAAATCATGGAGAAATTACCAGCCGTGCGTCAAGATGGTAAACTGAGTGTTATCATTGATGATAAACTTTTGAATGGGGATACTCTTCAACGATTAGATTATGTTATAGAGGACTCGCAGTTCATTTCCTCTCCTATAGCACAAGTACCCTCATATGGTTACGCAGTCAAAGATACGTACAGTCTCGTCTCTATTCAATGGCTGGAATGGCTCATGGAGGTGAGTAAGAGAACTAACTCACCCAAATTTATTGCTCATGCACTCAATGGTGGAGAGGTGAACCTACCGGGGACGCGCTATCGGCTAGACGGGTACTGTACCGAAACAAACACGGCATATGAATTCCATGGTTGTTTTTGGCATGGCTGTCCAGTTTGTTATGAAACACAACGGGGAGTTCTTAAGAACCCAAGGACGGGTCAATCTATGGAGGAACTCTATGCACTCACGTGTAAAAAGCGGGCTTACATTAAGTCACTAGGGATGAAATACGTGCAAATATGGGAACACGAATTCCGTGTGTTACTTGAAATTAACGAAGAGTCCTCTCGTTTTGTGTCGTCCCTAGATCTACAAGACCGTCTAAACCCGAGAGATTCATTTTTTGGCGGACGTACTAACGCAACTAAGCTATATTACAAGACACGAGAGGGAGAGCAAATACACTACCTAGACTTTTGCTTCCTGCAAAGTCTAATCACATGATGCCGCGAGTATAACTTAGTCATTTTATTAAATATCGTTAGAAAATTGCTAAAAATATTTTCTCCGCTGAAAATGACGCCTGGATCCGGGTCCAAAATTTCAAATTTTCCCGTATTTTTACCCCGGGCCTTCCCAGGCTAATATATAAACAATTTCCCTGCTCGGTGAAAATTAGCATTTTACCGAATGTTTTAGGTGAATAATATTTAAAATGCCCCGACAATATATATATCCGATTGGCGCGCCGTCTGCCCTGCTAGTTTGGGCTGTACACTCTTGGAGTGCGATCCACTTAAAGTCCGATCAATTTTTGCTACAACCGCGCGACTTTTACTAACATGCGATCCGCTACGAACGTGATCCGTGGGGACTTTAACTGTTATTTTCAACTTTTGGTGCGATCCGCTACGATCATTAAAGGTCGGATCCTTTCTTGCTGCGAGTGGGTTTTTTCAATATAACTTAAGTAACATGCGAAATATGTCCACGGGCAATTACCAACTTCCGTGGCATAAGCTTTACAGGGGGCAACTTAGCCATTTAGTGACTTCTTTGAGTCGAATTACAATTAACTTCGTTACAATATCTTTTGAGCTAAAACCCAGTATACTACCATATACTTTAAGCATCATGTATGTCTGGACATTATCGTCAAGTATTCGTTTCGCCAGTTTCAGACAAAAACTGCGTATAATAAATAATTCTACTTAATTTTGTTAAGTTCTTGTCTCTTCAATGCGGCCGTACATATATATAATGTCATGAGCAACTTCCAACATCCCCACTTCGAGTCATGTTCCTAGCCATCAGCTGTGACCGTTTCATCCATGTCCTATACTTCTTCCTTCAATAAAACGCCATATGACTGAAAACATTACTGCATACTTGGAAATTTTCGCCCCAGTTAATTATCATTTTCCGTTAGCAATATACAACGGGGGCATGAATGTCCATGTCTTAAACTTGCTCAGTTTTATTCGTCATGGTAGCAATTAGTTTCTACCCATTTCTTTTTCGTTAATTTCTTGTTACAACAGACCTGTTTGACTGAAGCCTTTGATTACTTTACCATCTTCATCAGGTATTGTTAGGTAGCACTTACATGAAATTGTTACGGTTAGCGTAAAATATAAATGATAGAAACACCGTATAATACTCTGAGGTATTGCACAATATGGTCTTCCTATAGATATGAAGAAAACTTAAATCGATTAACCTTTACATATCAACATCTCGGAAAAAGTGTAGTAGACTTCATATATCAACTACAGGACATTGGGCTAATGTCACGGTTAGGGTTAAGTACTTAAACGTTAGTCGATTTCAATGAAACTTTGTACACATGTTGGGAATAGTAATGCCTATTCATGTGTCAAGTCATACTCCATTAGGCCAAAACAAAAAAATATAAGAGTTTGGGGTAACATGCTGAAAATTGCTAGGTAGGGTAGGTAGGCATTTTTTTTTTTTTTTTTTTTTTGCAGATCTGCAATATCAAATAGTGTCAAATGGTAAACTACGATGTAAATGTATTATTTGTATTATGCTTTGCCATGTAACTGCTATCAATCCTTGTATTTAAAATAAAATTGATTTGGTAATCTCCATTCTGCTTTTTAATCTTTGACTGATTCTACATATACACTTCTTCTTTTAAAAATGCATGCTAATATACTGATTTAATAATAGCAGCTTCTGTAAACATTATATGTTTTGCATGTTCTAACTTTTTTATCAGCCTAATACAAGACGATGGTGTAATAATGTCCTTTCTTGGTTTTTCCCTTGGTATTATATTTTAACCACCAAAAATAGCTGAAAGTAATATGGCAAAAATATAATATCAAAAGAATTGACCTATGAAGGACAATTTACAAAATCATGGTTTTGTTTTAGGATAGTATGGTGAATGTTTTTGCACTTGCTTTTCCAGTATATGCACCCTTTGGTCCTTAACCAATCTCTGTAGTATGCTAATTAGTTTATAACATAACTACATGTTGGACGTTGTAGTGCACCACACGCATGGATCATTAACCAGTCCCTCCAAGCACAATGGAAACTGGGGGTTCTAACTAGTGCTGCAATTCTGGGTCTTTCATGGGATGGACCCATATATTCTGAATGAAAATTCAAGTCATTTAATATTCAACATGCATGTCAAGAGTTGATAGGCATAGTATTTAAGAATATTCTTAAAACTTATATCTCCTTTTCAAAAATTAATTGTATAAAGCATATATTTGTTGTTTAACTTCAATGTTCTCTGACATATACATATAGTGTATTTTCTTAAGTAAAGTTTCATTAAAAATCAAAAATTGTTTAGAAGTTGGACAGGTTGGACAGAAAAAAATGTGGACAGACAGACAGACAGACAACCAACTGACACAGATACTTTTGTTTCTTTAAAATACTCCCAACTGTGTTGTAAATTTTTAAAAAACACAAACAAATTTTGAAATAAAAAAGCTTTTTTAAAAGGCAAATAAGATTTCAAATGTATATGCAATTTGGTCAAGAAACTCAAATGTTTTTAACTTTTCCAAATGGTCTAAGTGTTGTGTATTTAAAGCCTTTCCTGCCACAGTCATTACAGCGAGGAAATACAGTTTTGAATTGCTTTTTAAGATCACTGTCAATTTCGGCACCAGCTGCGCCACAATAGTAACATGTGTCCAATCTGATATCTGGTAGATTTGAACTGTAAAATGATGTTTCCATATAACTTGAACAATCAATATTATTTCTAACGGCAAGTGTTTTATGTAATGCATGTCCTGGAAATGTAATAGGAGACCCACAAGTATATTCATACTCAGAAAGCAAAATAGCCAGTTGTAACTTGTGGCGTTCTGTTAATTTTGTTTTCCCATAAATGAGCCTTGGCTTCTCACACTCGTTGCAAACAACTGTAAATCTTGCATTCTGTCCGGTGAAAGGGATAGCATCAACACTAGTATTTAAAGAGTCATCTGTTATCATGTCTACTTTAAGTGAGTCAACTCTGTCCTTCTTCTTCAAATCCCTTTTCCTTGATGTCTCACCAGGTTCATTTACATTTACAGGTTTCACCATTGTTGGTCGATCATTTTCATTTGTATCGGTACCAAGAAGATCAGTGAACGTTTTATAATGATTTCCATCTTCCTGTAACATTGGATCTGGTATCCATTCTCTAAGTTTTACCGGGGGAGAACAACATTCTGGATCATCACACTTTCTTATTTGCAGGATGTACTGTCTCTGCCTGCAATGCTTTTCGACCCATTCATTATAATCTTTGTCTTTCATTGTCACACTTTTAACTAACTTTTCTTTATTCAAGTTTGGAAACAAAAAGTTCAAATGTCTTGAGAAGTAGTCTATATCTGCCTCATTCAAAGGATCCAATACTTCAAAAGGGTCATCCTTCAAGGTTAATCTTCTGAACCTATTTTCTATTATTCTACGAACTGGTTCAATTGTAGTTTCCCATTGTTGTTTTACTTCAGGATCTTTCTGTCCCAATTCTCGAATTGAGGCCATAGATGTGCAAGATTTTAATTTTTTTTCAAGTTCGTCAGGACCCTTTTCACGACACAGTTCTGAAGACCAATATTGAGGATGGACATCACTCGTTCCGCTGGATTAGTCCATGATTGCCCAGGAGCACATCTGGCTGCGACAAATAAATCTAGATCCAGCTCTTTAAAAATGCAAATTGATGCACATTTAACAGATTCCAATGTATTTCTTTGATCGCACCCGCCGTCACTAAATTTGAGAACAACTGATGGTTTGTCAACTAGAAGTTTTACTTGGTTTACAATGGATGTAGAATGTCTCATCGGATTAGATGATTGAAAAACAGAATCATTTACAATCACCGAAACCTGACCCCTGTAGAATGACTTTTCCATTTCATCAGGTATTTCACAACGCAAGTAAACTGAGGGGGTAAGACTTCCCTTGTGATGAACATCATGATCAGCAGCTGCTAATGTTGTTTCAGTTGGAGCAAGTGTTTGTTTCCCCCTTACACCAGTTGATAAAGCTATTCCTGGTTCTCCCACAGGAACTTTGGATTTGTCATCGCAAAAGAAGAGACAACATTCCTTTTGTAATTCTTAAGTATTTAAAGAGTGCGCTACAGTAATGGTCATCAGGGTGTGGTACTCTAAGTTGCCTTACTTGAATTTTGTATTGCACTGGCAGTTTTGAAGTAAATGTCAATGCTGTGTGTGCATACGGATTCCTCGGAGTAAACTGTAAACGGACAAGAGCTTTTGATGGAATTTCTGTCCCCTCTGGACAACGTTCTTTGGTTTGTAGAATAAGATCTTTCAAAGACAGTATTTGTGACATGTGAGACACATTATGTCGCCTGTCATCTGCAGCAGTGAACTCTTCTAATAAGCCACCAAGTTTCTCAAAAAATGTGTCATAGGTTCCTCCTGGTCTTCCAGGATTAAGTTTTCGCAAGTCAGAGACTAAACCTGTTTCCCCCTGCATCATCATCCTTATCCTTTGTTTTGTATCTGGGTGTATATCACTTGTTGCATCAAATGTAAGTTCTTTGTACAAAACATCTAGAAGAGCTGGCTGAACATTAGCTACATTTTTAACACGTTCTTTAAAAGCGCGTTTCATAGCACGTGTGTGGAACTCTGGTAAAATTGGTTTCAGTTTTAATAGATTTTTAGCAATCTGTGCTGACTTCTCATTTTCAGTCCTACTGTCATTAATTTTCACTAAAGCATAAATAGTAAGAACACCACCACCTGGACAGTACTTATACATATCAATACTGTTTGAAAGTTGTATATTTGTAAAAAATCTAAGTCTTTGCATATTGTTTTCAAATGGATTTTTGAGATGTTTACTTTCATCAAACATTAGCGGTATGTTAAAATCCATTATATCAAGTGCTTTGTCAACCAATTTGTACTCTGGGGACACACCGAAGATAGTTTTCTTAATAGTAACAATACTTGTATCTTCACAAACTTGTCTCACAGGATGGTCCAATTCCTGATTAGTTTTTGCTACATTGGTTTGAGATTCTAAATACTTGGCATATGCAAGTAGACATTCAGCCAAACTCTTAATGTCATTGTATACAACTTCCCAGGAAGGAGAACTCCTCATTACAGGCCTAGTGCAAAGACTAAACAAAGCCTCAGCATGACTTTCCAGCTGTTTTTTTCAAGGTGAAGTGTTTTTTGTTTTTTTCTCTTATGGTCATTATATCCTTCAAATCGCTCAAATGTAGGTGGAATAGGAAGAACTTTTGTTGTTTCTCTTCTTGATCTTTCATTGATAACCATATGCTGGTTGGTTATGTACCATAAGACATTCGTCAAAACCTGAAAAATATAAAGATGCGTTTGAAATAATATTAACATTTAATAAACATTTCTATCAAAAATAAATTCAAGCATTTACTGAGTATTTAATGCTGTAAACAAAAAATAGTAACATTCATATTCAAAAGATTTCTTTTCACACATATCAATGCAAAGTTTAGTGTTATATTATTTGACTTGAGAACAATTTGCAATTTATATACCCAGTACTATAAAATGTCCTCTGGATATGGGACAACTTCAAATGTTATTAAATCACTGTGTTTTAAATTAAAGATCTATACTCCCACAAGTTTTCAAAAGTTATGCATTTGAAACAACACTTTTTGCCTAAATGACAGACAGACAATGCAGAATTGTATATTAAATATATTTCAACGCTTTCTCAAAAGGAAAAGGACAATATGATCCACCACCTGTGCAAGAGTATATATGAATACTATTTATGTGCATATGCTAATATATTTTAAGCATTTGCTTTATTGTAAATGTAAATAATTGTCAACTTGTATTTCTAACAGCTGCAAAATTTAATTGCATTATAAATTGAAAGACAAAAGTTTTGTGGCTGGATATTTTTAAAACAAATACAAATACCAGATTTCAAAGAACACTAAAGTTTTAAATAAAATGAAGTTGACTTTAATTTACATGTACATTAAAAATTCAGCAGAAATACACAACATAAAATTTTTCAAAGTGTCTACATGTGATATTATGCTATATATTGAAAAAAAAAAGCATACCTCTATTAGCCTCGAATGACACTAAATATTCAAACAAACAAAAAAATTATTGTTAATATTCAATGTTGTACGGTCTAAAATAATTTTCATTTTATTAAAGCTAATGGCATAGTTTACAGCTCAAACCGGTGCTAGGACCGTCTTGAACTTACTATGAGGTAAGAGTGTTTGCTCTTTGTTGAAGGCCTCATGCAGTGACTTCAAGATGAAGAACAACAATGAAAGCCTTGTTCCATTTGCTTATTATCTTACCATGTATTTTTAGGGATTTTGTCCCATGTACATTTACCCCATATCCCTTTCTTTGTTCATTTAAAGCATGTCAGAATAAAGTCGGTTAATCCACTTCAAAGTCATCACATATCAATAGACATCCAGAAAGTATTGACTGCTGCTGATGAAATATAACTCCTGGAAACATGTGTTTTCAGCACATTTAAAATTTCTGCCTTCTATGAATTGCAAAGTAATAAATGATTTTTAAATGTTAAATTTTATTTGGGGGGAATATAAAAGATATTCAAATATCAAACATTCTGCTTTATTTTGATATATCTACAAAAAATATATCAACTTTAAAAATTTCATGAATACCTGGGTCACATAACTGCCTTCTGTTTTGGCATTACTGAAAAGGGCTTTCTTTTCTTCGAACCAATCCACCAAATCATTGAAGAGTTCATCCTTTCGTGAGAGTCCCTCTGCAACTCCACTACTGCAAAAAAATTAATAACATGTATATTATCATATAGTATACAAAGACATATATTTAAATATGTAATTCAAAGACAATTTTTTTAAATTTAATGATGTTCTTGCTAATATTAATAAAATGTGACACTTTGAATAATTTATAGGTCAAACTGCTCAACACAAAAAATTAGTTTCACATAAACACATCTCCTCCCCCCCCCTAAAGTCCTTTTTTT
>BROG01001750.1:0-29790 GCA_030159075.1 Atrina japonica | reverse complement strand
AAAACCTTCTTTCAATTAATACTTTGCTCTTTATATTTATTATTATGACAAAATATAAAAACGTTCTCAGTTTTGACAAAGAGAGTAGCTATGGCAACGTGCTAGTGTACTTTTATCTATTCATTGCTTTAAGTTTTACTTTTGATATTCCTGTATGAAAATAAAACACGGCAATAGACGAGTTTCACAATATCGCCTGTACTAAAAATATCAATCGATAATGAGGCTGATGGTATATTGAGTATGTCCGGTCGCGGTTGACGTCTTCGGTAAACAACACGCTAAGATTTTCCCTCGCCGAATTATGGGCTATTACATGTACGAAACTTTTATATTTGGGATTGATGGAATGACTAACTTTACTCATATTAAACTGCATGTATATAACTCCTGTTAATTTTCCGAAGGGACACTGATAGTCAATCGTGCGGATACGCAACACCCACCTCCCCAGCTCTTAAGATATGAAAAATAACAAGGCTAGATCTAAATTGAAAATCATATTGATTGAAGAAATTGGTAATACCTTGATCAAATCAATTCAATATAGATAAAACTTGTCTTCAATATAAAAAGTCGTTTGTGTATTTGACAGTCTAGTGAATTTTATGTTTGTTCATTAATTTCTACATATCTATTGTTTATCACTATTTCTAAAATAGAAATATATCTTGTTGCACAGATATTTTATTACTACAAAATGATGTAAGTAATGAATGCGTTAAATTTAGATTGTACTATATTATGGTCTTGGAAGATATAATTCACATATGTATACGTATGCTACAGCCAGAGAACTGAAGGACAAAATGTAATGGAAATTGAATATGATTTCAGTCGCACTCCCCACAACATTTTTATTGTATATTATAAAGCATTAACTTAAGAATAATAACACGAATTTAGGTCCGCCTGTGTCTTACTACCACAGACGTAGTTTGTTTTTAATATCGTTCAGCATATGGATGGTATTTATAAATGGATGTATAACTATGTTATTTGTTGTTAATTGTTGAACAAAATACGTTGATCATTACTAGTGAAATTAAAACCTTTGACATATAAAATGCAAACTTTTCTTCTTTGCATTCATTTTCTTATATATATAAAGTGTGTGCCATTAAATTCCAGCTTGTTCACCTGGATATTTTGGGTCCAATTGCAGTCGAATATGCGGGGAATGTATAAATAATGAGACATGTATTCACACTAACGGAACCTGTAAAAATGGATGTGATCACGGCGTGAAAGGTTTATACTGCAATACAAGTAAGTTAGATATAT
This sequence comes from Atrina japonica, assembly GCA_030159075.1. NCBI lineage: Eukaryota > Metazoa > Mollusca > Bivalvia > Pterioida > Pinnidae > Atrina > Atrina japonica. The sequence continues at coordinate 28,506 of BROG01001750.1, read as the reverse complement.
ATTCATCCCTCACCCTCATTCCCCCTGTCTCATTTCCTGGCTAACCTTACCATCCATCGCCCTGCATTTATTTGAAACATTTTTGATAAACATACTACGACAATAAACAAAGTTATCTTCGTTTCTTACAGGCTGTGATGCAGGGCAATATGGTCCAGGCTGCATTTACAATTGTAGTGTTAATTGTGTGGACAATAAAGATTGTGACCGTGTTACAGGATGGTGTGATGGCGGATGTCAACCCGGTTGGATTGAAAACACATGTAACACAAGTAAAGTAACCAAATACACAATGTCAAATGTCCTTTTCGAATTTTGTCTAACGTTGAATATAAAAAAATCTCAGAAACAAAGTATAAATATTTAGGATGTCTACGATATCGATATAAATCTGGAGATCAAGAAGTGGAATCAGGTGCCATGAAGGAGTAAGGATACCCTGTCGACCGGTCACACCCACCGTGAGTCCATAGTTAAATACAAATGAAATACCTGAGGAACAAATTCTTGTCACAATCGGTACAGACGTCCCAACAACCGCTATTGAGCAGGCAACTATTAACATGACCGAATATAGATAATATTCTGATCAAACTGGAATTGCCACACAGAAACATATGCACCGAGGCTAGTTGTGAAGTTTTGTTCATGCTTTGGTGTAATATGATTAACGATGTAAAATAATTTATAGATGTTACATTATATGTTATATTATATTTTGTTTGTATAATGTAATATAATATACGTATATCATATAACATAAGGACATCATCGTTAATCAGATTTATGTTTACAGAGTGTGGAAATGGTACTTTTGGATCAAACTGTTCAGAGAGTTGTGGAAAGTGCCTCAACAACGCAACTTGTAACCATGACAATGGGTATTGTGCTTCAGGATGTAGCAGGGGTTTTGAGGGTCTTTACTGCAATGTCAGTGAGTATCACATGTTTGAGTGGTGAATGTGAACGTATCAAATTCAATAAAGAAACAGAACGTTATTGGAATTGGGAATAATTTATCACCTCTCGTTTACGTGTACATATATCAGATATCACCTCTTTTATGTTTCGTATTTAAAGGTTGTATGTCAAATACCTATGGTTATAACTGTAACCAGAGCTGCAGTGGACAATGTAGAAACCAGATGACATGTAATAGATTCAACGGATCCTGTGACGTCGGATGTGAGAGAGGTTGGAAAGGGACATACTGTAACGAAAGTAAGTCATTTATTTATCTAATTATCAACAAATATTCTAGGTTGCGAAATGTATGAAAATTGTTGATGAGCAGAAAAGCTGGAAATATTTATCTAATTAATATTTAAACTCAGGGCTGGTGTAACCGATTGACAGAAAATGTTTGCTGCAACATGGCACCTGGTTTCACCTCTGGATTTCATGTTTGTCAAATTTTCACCTGATTTGTATATTGCCTTGAAAACCTTCTTTCAATTAATACTTCGGTCTCTATGTTTATTATTATGACAAAATATAAAAACGTTCACAGTTTTTACAAAGAGAGTAGCAATGCCAACGTGCTAGTGTACTTTTATCTATTCATTGCTTTAAATTTTACTTTTGATATTTCTGTATGAAAATAAAACACGGTAATAGACGAGTTTAACAATCTCGCCTGTACTAAAAATATCAATCGATAACGAGCTTGATGGTGTATTGACTATGTCCGGTCGCTGTTGTCGACTTCGGTAAACAACACGCTAAGCTTTTCACTCGCCGAATTTAGGGCTATGTCGTGTACGAAACTTTTATATTTGGGATTGATGGAATGACTTTACTCTTATTAAACTACATGTATATAACTCCTTTTAATTTTCCGAAGGGACACTGAAAGTGAATCGTTCGGATGTGCAACACCCCACCTTCCCACCTCTTAAGCAAAATTGAAGAAGTACCAATCAATAATAAAAACTCAAGTCCATTATAACACGACAAATTAGATGTGCAGATGGTCTCAACATGAAGAACAATAAACGAATCCCAAACGGGATAAGACCACGTGTCGGGAAGGAGTCAGGTCTTCTGCTGGCATGCCACACCCGTCGCAAATGTTCCATGGAAACCATTCTAGTTCGATGAACGGGTCAAATTTGGTAAAAGGTCAAGTTCGGTGAATATGAAAAATAACAAGGCTAGATCTGCATTTAAATCATATTGCTGGAAGAAATGGGTAAAAAGTTGATCAAATCAATTCAATATAGATAAAACTTGTCTTCAATATTAAAAGTCGTTTGTGTATTTGACAGTCTAGTGAATTTTAATAAATCTCAGATACCAGAGTATAAATCAATAGAATGTCCAGGACATAGAGATACAAATCCGGTAAAATGGACAAACACGGACCTATGGAAATCAAGAGGTGGGATCATGTGCCATGGAGGAGTACGCATCTCCTGTTGACCGGTCACACCCGCCGTGAGTCCACAGTCATGTTCAATGAAATACGTGAGGAGTGTATCCTCGTCACAATTGGTACAGACGTCTCATCAACCGCCAACGAAAAAAAATGCAACTCAACATTTCACTTACTGAAACAGAGAAGTCGCAAACAAGACTATTATACCGACTGTAAAATTTGCGGAACGTTGACATTAAACGCGGTTTTCGATATCATGGTGTCAATAATTTGTCAGTGAGTAGTTTACCTCTGTATATGAAATCTTCATATGTTGTACACGCCCTGGCATATCGGATCATTTGTGAAATATATACTCTATATGCCGGTGACTGAGGTATATTACTACTTAAATGCGGAAAATTTACGATGGGAAGGCCGAAATCGTCGCGTTTGTCGTATAGCTTAGTTGCTAATTTCCCGTCTGTGTTATATGTTTATTAAGTAGGCTACACTTCGCCAGAGTTAGAAACTAGTGGTCACTAAACTAGACCAAGGCCTAATTAAAACAAACGAATTTTTCTTGTCTACTTTCTTCAAAGACTATACGGTAGCCTGATGGTAAATTATGTTTATTCTACATTTGTTTAAATTCGTATAGATACCATAGTATCTTGTATAGCTGACTGATATATCGTGATATCTCAACTCAGTAGATTTAGTTTCGTCCTTGCTTTGAGTTGGCCTTGTCATAGGACCAAATCAATATCAAATCTGATATCAAGGTATTTCGGGAAAGTTTACACTCTACTATAAGTCGAGTTTGAAGAAAAATTCAACTGAGGACGTCTCAGCTTCATTCAAGCTTGAGGAAATCATACCAGATATTTAATGATCCATATTGCCCTGTTAGGTATGCACCAAAATAAAGAGACATGATACCATAGCTATGTTTCCAACATTGGAAAATCCTGAAACTATTCATGCTTTTAAGAATGGGCCACAAATGTACCTTTTTGCAGTCCTCATTTCGAATCAGTGCCGTTTAATAGGCCGACAATGCATGCAAGGCCATGACGTAGTCACCAAATTAACTCAATATTCAATTTCAACTTTTATTTCATTATTTTGGGTATATAAAACATCTCAGATACCAAAGAAAGTATAACTCTTTAGGATGTCCAGGGCACAGATACAAATCCGGCAAAAATGGACAAACACGGACCTCAGGAAATCAAGAGGCAGGATCATGTGCCATGGAGGAGTGAGCAAGCCCTGTCGACCTGTCACACCCGCCGTGAGTCCACAGTCAAGTCCAAATGAAATACATGAGGAACGAAACCTCGTCACAATTGGTACAGACGTCTCAACAACCGTCAAAGAAAAGGCAACTGAACATTCCATCCAGTGAAAGAGAAACAATTGCGAAACGTTGACATCAAACGCGGTTTTCGATATCCCTGTGCCAATAATTTCTCAGTGAGTAGTTTACATCTTTATATGAAATATTCATATGTTGAACACGCCCTGGCATATCTGATCGTTTGTGAAATATAAACTCCATATGCGGGTGACTGTGGGATTTTACTATTTAAATGTGGAATTACAATGGGAAAGCAGAAATCGTCGCGTTTGTCGTATAGCTTAGTTGCCAATTTCCCGTCTGTGTCAATAGTAAGTAAGTCTAATTATAAGGCGTGTGTGCTTGATTCTGTTGTACCGTCAATTTGTAGTTCGCTGGGATATATCGCATTGACATATGTATGAAAATTGCCATTATTGATTGACAAAACGTCGTCGATATATATAAATGTGAAATTTAGCTATTTCTTCTTTTGATTCAGCAGTTTCTGAATGAAGTCTGCTTCGTATGAATAAAGTAAAAGTTTGTCCAATAACAGGGCATTATTGGTTCCAATAGGAATTGCCAACAGAGTGTTGAAAGACCACGTCTCCGAACATTACAAATACATTGTCTATTAGAAATCCCTGCATGTTTTTATATCAACTTCAGTGTATTTAGGTGTAGAATCAGAGTGGTGTTTGACAAAATAAGTATCATGATAACCAATCAATAGATATTCAAATTTTCGGGTACCATCTTTAGTGAAAAAAGAAACAGTTTTCTTTGATGTGGAATAGTTTAGTAAAGAGTAGAGAAGTCGTATGTTTTGATACTGTGAATTCGAGGAAAAATGTGTGCCTTCAAATTTTCTAAAAGCTGTTTAGAATTGTTTAGTATCCACATCTGATTTACACCGCTTCTGGAATAAGCAACTATACAGTATTGTTGAAGTTTCTCCTTAACGGCTGTCCATATCTTGGTAAGGAGTAAAGCTAAAGGTTTGGTAGAACATTTGCTGGATCCTGCTATGTATCTTTGCTTATATGGGGTTTTATGAAGTTTAGGTATCCAATATAAATATGGTAGCTCAAAATCAGTATCGGTTGTAGGTACATCAAAAGAGCGCAATACGGACACGTGTTTTTGAAGGACCTCGTCCTTGGACCGATATAGATCGAGTCGTTTGTAAATATTTTGGATGCGATTGAATAGTAAAATATAATTGTTTCATTTTTCACATATAATATATAATATTTTGCGCCAGCCATACTTATGATTTTCAGATAGAAAACAAATAAATTTATACGTTGAGTAAAGTACTAAAAATGTTCAAGCCTACGTAGTTAAACAATTTTTCAGTATGTCTGAAGTTTTCTCCATATCAGCAATATCTTTCATTTTCCAGCTTTGTATGTCATCAATATACAAACTTGTTGAGTTACAGAATACATTTGAGTGATGTTTTGCCTTTAAATAATGAAATGTCAGTTGAGCTTGAGTACTGAGTAAATTTGGTCACTTCGGGGCCAGGATTCAAAAACAAGTATCGCAGCTCTATGTAATGAAAATGATTGAAAGAATGAAGGCATACCAATCGTCAAGAGGACACATAAAAAGTAATGAAACTGTGTGTGGTTAAGGAAAAACTTGGGTCAATTGCGTTATTGCTTTAACGAACATTGCCTTTCTTTCATCAAATTTAGGTGCCCCTGATTCCATCTCCTGATTTCCAGACGTCCGTGTTTGTCCGGTTTTACCAGATTTGTATCTATATCCTGAACATCCTAAAGATTTATACTTTGGTATCTGTGATTTTTTATATTATGCCCCCCCCCCTTTCTGGCGCCTTCTATAAAATTTATAATATAACTATCCTTGATACTGAGTTATGGTATCCATTTTGTTTAACTGATTTAATATACTTTACGACTTATATATATAAAAAAATTCCATATTTTTTCCATATAATAATATCTCTCTTAATTATTCCCACTGGTATTACTGGCAAACGAAACGACATACTGGAATGTAATTTATTGAAACGTTTTATTTTTATATAAGTCAGGCCGAAATTTTGTCTTGATTTCAATTTACGGCCATACACACAATTAATGTAACTTAAGCAGAATTCCGGCTTGAATATTAGCATTATCATAATCTTAAGGTGGTATCAAGTTCTGGAATCAAGTATGTAGTCGCCATGATAATTAGTTCAATTATTCTGCAATAAGAATAAACATTTTCCTTTCTTATAAATGCCGCTATGCCTAGATCTATATCTAGTTTTGTCGCCTTTACACCCTAAGCCTCGTTATCGATTTATTTTAGTGTATTCCAAATTCCGGACATGGACATTGTGAAAATGGTCTATGAAACATGTGGGCATTTTATGTTTAAGGTGAGCCGACCTGGCTCAGTCAGTAGCGCGCTCGACTCTTGATCGTGAGGTCGTGTGTTCGAGTCCAGCCGCGGAAGGTTGGTTTCCTCCTGTCCTTCGGATGAGACAGTAAAACTCGAGGTCCCGTGTCGCAGTAGGTGTCGGCACGTTAAAGAGCCCTCACTGCTCAATGGCCGTAAGTGCCGAGCATAGGCCAAAATTTGAGGCCCTTTACCGGCCTTTGTTGACGTCTCCATATGAGTGAACAATTCTTGAGTGGGACGTTAAACGACAATAAACAAACAATAATCTTTAAGGCGTTTTAATACCAAGGATTTTCTTATTCAATTTGAAAATGGTATTAATATTTCCGAGGGCACATTACTTCATTCACAGGTTTTGTCATCTTTATTTAGCATGCGATTCTGAAACATATGGATATGATTGTGAACAGAGATGCAGCGGTAACTGTAAAAGTGACCTTAGTTGTAACAGAACTGACGGAGTTTGTAACAATGGGTGTAACGCCGGGTGGAAGGGAATATATTGTAACATCAGTAAGTAGTCCTTCAAATCATTAGTAAATGTTTAGATCACTATATACTGATCCTATTATTTGTCTCTCTACAATGATGGCAGAACGTTACAAACCGGTTTGATTTGTTAGGCAGTATACAAATATACCATTTCGATGAAAATGTATGAGGGTATATACCATGTTAGGAGCTGACAGTTTGATCTTTATTCAATTATTCACAAATCATTGTGACCACACAGTTCATTGCAATGTTCACTTATATAGACATGATAAGAACGTTCTAGGTGCAAAACGTGACAGAAGAAAATTGACCAAACGGTTGTTTCTGTCAATAAGAGTACATCCGTTGATGTCGATTTTCAAATATTGACTATAATTCATGTTCATTTAATATCATCGGTATGTGGTTACAATACATAACAAACTTATCGTTAATGCTTAGATACGATAATCGGTACAAGTAAAAGTCATGCGGTATATCCCACAAACCATAGGTGATTTATTTTACATTATTTATATCTACAAAAGCAACACCAACAATAAACACCGAATATGTTGTGTAAGTCATATTGATATTGATACTTTAGAAAAAAGTTATTAAAGTCATGGAAATTGCTTAGCTTACAAATTCACGGAAGGCCGATGTGCGAATATGTAAACCACAAAGACTTATGGCTTTGTCCGCAAGATAAAGTTTTTTTAATTTTCAATGATTTTGTTCTAAAGGCTATCGTATTGGATACATAAAATGTTTAAGTCTAATCACTGAAAATTTCAAAAACAGGTTTTGCAAATGAAACTTCCAATACATTAATCTGACCAAGTACAACTCTAAACACAATAACAGACCTCAAACGATACAAATTAACATATAACTTAATATTGGTGGCGAAAATGTATATATTTACATACCGACTGTTATGTCCTTCATTACAAGTTTTATATTCAATGCTTGACACACAGCTGTTCAGCTGTTACTTCATATGAAAACCTTCCCCCCGAAAAGTCAATTATATAGAATGAATTTCGTACCCAACTGACAACAGATTCACATAAATGGTAATATATATATATATATATATATATATATATATATATATATATATATATATATATATATATATTTGGGTTATTTTTCATTTTTTGAAGAACATGGAATATACATACAGTGACTCGTGGAAAAATTCAATGTGCGGCACGTTTTTTATGAACCATTGAATGTATATTCCATGTTTTCAGAAAATGAAAAACAATCCTTAAATCAAATACTGGAAATTTTGCAGCATGTAGCAGTGGAGATTATGGAGAAGACTGTAACTATACGTGTGGACAATGTTACAACAGCTCTGATTGTGATAGGACAAACGGTACATGTTACCATGGATGTGCCCCAGGATTTAAAGGAAATACCTGTAAAGAAAGTGAGTACTTGTTATATGAAATTATGTGAACAGATAAATATAAGAAACAGCAGCGGAACAGATACCACCAAATATTTTCCGTAAATGCTAAATCACAAAATTGCAGGTCGATGTTATTATCATCCCATGTATATCAAATATAGGTCAAATCAGTATCATGTCCTTGAAAATCAATGTTTTATATAACAAAGATGAAACAATTATAATAGGTTACCGGTGCGATTCAACGTCGAATTTTCACTTGTTTACAACTTATAGTATCCTGTATCTGAAGACAATATATAATCTCATCTGACTCTTTCTTTTAGATTTTCAACTGTCAACCCGATACAATTTGGTTAATATTTCTCCATTTTTTCTGAGAGGAAAAATCTATTATTTTCCCAGGCAATTCATATTCATATATCATATTCACAATTTTCTCTTACCGATACAGCATGTGATTCTGAAACATACGGATTTAACTGTGACCAGAGGTGCAGTGGTAAATGTAAAGACGGACTTATTTGTAACAGAACGGACGGATCTTGTAACAATGGATGTCAGGCCGGCAATAAGGGGACATATTGTAACATGCGTAAGTGCACTATTAGGTATATCATATGAAACCAATATCATTATATTCAACCTGTCGTGTTTATAAATCTGGGGTGATTGAATTCTAAATAGGGATAGTATATCTCTGTAAAATATACTCTTGTTAATGAGGACAAACTTGAATAAGACAAATTAACTATTCGTAAATAATTACCAGATAACAAATGTATTCACTTACCAAAATTAGTAAAAGTGTATTATCGAATAGAATAAATTCCATTTTCAGTGAAAGGAAAATTATTATTTCTTTTAAAAAGGCACATTGAGTCACAATATTGAATCGCTTATTAGATATTATTTAGAAAATCTCTTTTGTAAAACTGGAGCTCAACCAATGAAGTCTAATTGACAAAAAACGATCGTCTTGAGCATTATAATTTTGGTATTATGTTTATAATATTTATAACCACAAGGTCGTTGCCACTGCTGGTGGACCATTTGAGTCCCCGAGGGTATACATAAGCCCAGTACCTGGTATTTCGGTACTAACTGATAATCTTATACTAAAGTAATATTGGCACTGATAACACCATTTAAATTCTAAATTTTTCAAAAGCTAATATAATCATCTTTTTACAGTGGTTACTCTTAGACGGATTTGGCTATGCATCTGGATTAATTTGTTGGCCTTGTATTATACCATTTTTCCTTTAAAAAGCCTCTTATTAAACGTGGAGCACAACTAATGAAGTCTAATTGACAGAAACGATCGTCTTGAACATTATAACTTTGGTATTATGTTTATAATATATATACAACAATTATACCCAGTCAATGTTTAGGGCGGACAACTGAGTTAAATGTCAAGTCAGATAAATTGATCGGAACAGTGATAGTGGAACCGATCCTGTCGTTTACTTTAAATTGAACGTTTTTAAAAAGTTAAAAATAAATATTAGTTTAAAACGTCTTACATGTTGTTATTGGTATATAATTATGTATTAAGACTGTCCTGTATTCTTTGTAGCTTGTGATAGTGGATATTATGGTGAAGACTGTTCTGATGTGTGTGGACGATGTTACAAAGGTTTAACGTGTGACCGGCAGAATGGATCATGCCATAATGGATGTGACCCAGGATTTAGAGGCACTACGTGTAAAGAGAGTAAGTATGGTCCTCTATGTTTAGAAATATAAAATGAAAAGAAATATTTAGATTATAATGTCAGCGAAAACATTCCATATCTGAGGTAATAAATCAGCCTTGTATATTGCGTTTTTATTTGAATTTGCATGTGAAATATTAGCTAATGGACAAGTGTGACATATCCATGACACCTGATCTCACCTGTGTTTTTCAGTGGTTCGCTCTTTAATGACATCTACACTTTTAAATTAGGATGATATAAATAGATTGATACCAAATACAGGGTAAAGGTAGCATATATAACAATTATTTATCCATGATGAAATCTTAATAAACCTAAAAAGTTCTCGCAATTACACTTATAAGCTTCAGGTGTGGCACAATACCTGCATTTACACCTGTCAAACAAATAAAAATAAAGTGTTTAGAATCAAGTATTTGTCATTCAAAAACGTACTTAACTGTAAAATATCTATATACTTGAAGGTTGTCAGAGGAAATATTTTGGCGCCAATTGCTCCTCTAAATGTGAGTTTTGTGAACATGGCTGCCATCATGTTAGTGGCGAATGTTTATATACAGGTACGTTATTTCATTTTCATTCCCCAGTTTAAAAATAAATATGTATAAAAAACTGAACGATCTAGAAAATGTATGTGATCTAACTTTTGTGTACTTGTTTCTGGTATGTTTATTGTTCAGATATTTTTTGGTATTTCTCATGTACATAGATTTGTACGTAACTATGATTAGAATACCATTTATATTGCTGTCCCATTGTTCAATGATTATTAAGTGCAATCACATCAAAAAGAGTCACGCTTAACCTGACACGTGACCTCTGTTTTACGTCCATCAGTGATCAAGTGACTTTCTTTTTTCGTAACAGTACTTGGCTACGAAACAGTTGCTACCTGTTTTGAAGATGTTCCTTGTGTCAACATTACAGGATATATACCCAGGATCATCATGCTTGCACTTGGAAGGTTCTAATCGTTCATTCAACGAAAAATATATGTTAGTTAACTAAATGTTGAAAATGTACGACAAATATTAACGGATTGATTTTACTCAGTGCCATTTTACATTTTATATTTATTAGCAGATAGAGGTTTCGCGGATGGATCAAGTTGTTCTACAACTCCGTGGGTAGTTACAGGAGTATCTTGTACTCTGAATGTTGTGTTATGTGTGTTCATGGTCATACTGTGTCGGAGATATCGAGATTGTTTTACAACAAGAACTGCTCGAGAGTCAACAAATACACAACACAGTGAACATCAGACGGAAGAAGACAGGAATCCCGGTATGAACTATGAGGAACTGCATGTCAAGTCTTCAGAGAGTAACAGAAATGTATACGAGTCACTTCATCATGAAAAAGTTGAATACATAAATACTACACTCACATTGAATCATACATAGTATATTTAAATGTGACGTAATTTTCATCACAACAAATAACATTTTATATTGGTTTTGATGTATGTATACTAAGATAACGTATATAAAAAATATTTGCATCTAGTATAGCATGTCTGGATATTTACACTATATGTACGTAACCGGAAATCACTCCCAGTCACATGGCGATTTTAATTATCCCCAATATAAACACAATGTTTCACTCTTCGATGAAGTAATCTGTCACCTGTACGAAATGTAATGATGATTTTTCTTATTTATTTCCATTGTATTAAACTGTGGCTCTATGGCTAGTGTGATCAATCAACAATGATTCACTACATACTGTATATACCAATAAAAATAAACGACAATCTAATATCAACCAGCCCCGAACTGGTTTGGCTAAATGTAATTCCGCCAACTGATTGAACTGTTCTTACCAGCAGCATACACAAATGTTATGGCGGCAGTTACAACGCTAATATCGGCCAACTGGGGTATGTGGGGATTTTACTCCTCTCTCCATGGCACCTGGTCCAATCTCTGTATCCTTTTGGATTTCCAGAGGCCCATGATTTCCAGATTTTTCATTATTCAGAAGCTTTGTATATTGTATCCTGGACATCCTGGCGATTAATACGTTGGTTTGTCTGATTTGTATATATGTACATATATTTATATACTCATTATCGTATTCCTGTCGTACCATTGTTCAAGACTGAGTCGGTTCTATAACAGTAAGGAGGCTGTTTTCTAATTAATGTTCAAACTGTCTACAATAGGAAATGATAAATATTATAAACATACTACCAAAGTTATAATGCTCAAGACGATATCGTTTCTGTCAATTAGACTTCATCAGTTGAGCTCCAATTTAAAAGTTATGTGTATTTTCTAAAGATAAAGTGGTATTATACAAGGCCAAATAATATCTCTAAAAGTATAGCCAAAATCCGTCTAAGAGTAACCACTGTTAAAAATGACTATCTTAGCTTTAGAAAAAAAATTGAATTTAAATGATGTTAACAGTGCCAAATATTACTTTAGTATAAGATGAACAGCTGGTACCGAAATACCAGATACTAGGTTTATGTATACCCTCGGGGACTCAAACGGTCCACGAGCAGTGGCAACGACATAGTGGTTATAAATATTATAAACATAATACCAAAGTTATAATGCTCAAGACAAGATAAATCTAATACTTTTTTTAATATAATATGACAGAATCGTATAGGAAAATACGCAAATATTAATATATTGTTGTTAGTACTATCTTGAGTTTTACTTTACTTCTGAACTCCATAACGATTACAACTTTTGTTTTACTTTTTTATAAGGTCACCTTAGCCAAAGGCTCATGGTGACCTACTGCGATCGTCTTTCGTCTATCGTCGTATGTCGTCTGTCGTGCGTCGTTAATATTTTCACATTTTCGACTTCTACTCAAAAACCAGTGGGACAATTTTAACCAATCTTTGTATATAGCATCCCCATGTGAACCCGCATACAGTTTGCGAATGATAAAGGGCTAGGACCCACACTGGCCTCAAAAGGGACCAAAAAGGACCAACACTTTAAAAATCTTCTTCCCATGAACCAACAATCAGATAACTTTAAAATTTTGTATGTATGATTGTTAAGTCGATATCTACATAATTTGCAAACGAAAATGAAATATGTTCATAAACATATGTTCCCCACTCAGGGGCGCTTCAGTAACACAGGGTACAATAGTATTACAAATTGTTTAATAACTCAAAACTGATTGACTTTTAGTATACAAAAATATGAAAAAATTATTTGGAACTATCTAAGAATCCTTTTGACAAAATTTCAAGGTCATGGGGTCAAAGGTCAAGGTCACAGGCACTTAAATAAATGGAAAATGTAATTTTTTGGTAAAATTTTAGACATTTTTGACTACTTCTCCAGAATCATTGGGATAATTTTAACCAAACTTGGCAGGAAGTATAACCATGTAAAGCCACATAAAGTTTGCAGATGAAGAGGGGCTAGGACCAAACAAGGCTGTCATGGATAAATATAGAACGAACAAGTCAGCAGAAATTTAATACATACGTCTCAAAAATTATTAAAGCTAGAGAAAAAACTGTTATCTTAAAATGAGCAGCTTGTAAAAACTAACAATATTTTATATTGGTGAGAATTGTCTGGTCGACTCTTATGTGAGATATTTCCCCTTTTTAGTGGATTTTTTATGTTTTTGGATTTTTTTTACATTATCTTTAGAAGTATAATAGATAGAGAGAAAGTGAAAGAAGCAAAATGGTTCAGCATGCAAAGATCTTCAAACAAGTCAACAGGGCTGAAATTATCAGGTCACTTCTTATGGGAGTTATTTCCCATTTTATGTTGTTTTTCATGTTTTGGATGTTTTTTGACATTATCTTGAAAAGTATGATAGCTAGAGTAAAAATGAAATAAGCAAAAATGTTCAGCACAAAAGGATCTACAAAAATGACAATAGGGCTGAAATTGTCAGGTCACCCCTTATTAGAGTTATCTCCCTTTTTAAGTGGATGATTCATGGTAATGGATATTTTATGACATTATCATGAAAAGTGTAATAGCTAGAGTAAAAGTAAAAAAAGATAAATAATCGGCTCGAAAAGATCTATAAAAAGTCAATAGGGCTGAAATTGTCATGTCAGCTCTTATGAGAAAGACTGATACATACTAAATTGGAAATTACTAAAGTTGAAATCTTATTAATCTTTGTATATACATGTACATTTGTATATAATTTTACATCTATTGCTAACGGCTCGATAACACTCAGAATTAAAATATCATAGTACACATTGTCTGTATTTCATTTCACTGAATGGTGTTTGTCTGTGGCAATGAAGGGATCAATGAAGTTACTGGAACTAAGCATGAAGCATGCTTCTATTATTTGCTGTTGAATGTTCAGAAAGGTAACACATTCGTTATCCACGTTGTCATACGGGTGATACGGTTTCAGATCACATACCGGAATTCCTGCATTTCTCGGGAAATATGGTACTCCTGCATGTGGTATGAAACCGTATCACCCACGTGACAACGTAGATAACTAATAATATTTACCTTTTTGCGAATCTTTTGACTCCAACTAAGTCAATTACTTGCGCAAAATAGGTGCATAATACATATTGTAAATAGGCATGTTGCCTAAGTTATAATTGATACATTTAGGCCTACATCATAGATTATATTTAACATCGAAACATACTATATCATATGATCTGTGCGTTATGAAGCTTCACAACAGATGACATAAATATTTGATATGTAACAATGATAGTAAAGCCTAGTGGCGATTTGTTTGGCTAACATTAAGCAAACTAGATATGCATTTACTCCGTGCGCGTGATTGTGACGTCACTTGAACCGGATGGGAAGTACCGTATAAAACATATTGTGTATATAATTCATTGTGAACAGTCTGTTGTATTCTAATAGGCAATCAATATTTGATATAGTATGCCCTGATGTTAAATATAAAAATGTTGGCCTAAATGTATGTAATATAACCTGAGCAATATTTACAATATATTTGGTCAATTGAAACTGTATTTCTGAGAAGCAATAGTTTGCTTTGTAGTAATTATTTTGTCCACGAAACTTACTGTGACCAGAAACTCTGCTTGTCACTTATAAATGCTTGAAGTATTAATGGGAAAAAACACATACCAAACAAATTTAGAAATAAATTAAATATACTTCCACGCTAATGTTCAAACGTTTACAAGATTCCGCTGGGTATATAAATCAGGCCAATTATTTAAAAAAAAATAATTTAACAGGGAAAGCTCTGTGAAACTGACGTGAGTTGACTCATTTTTGACATTATCTGTTTATAAAGCACTAAAATAACTGATGACACGGCAAAAATAAATTCATATATATTGGGAGACCATGTCCCTTGAAAAGCACGGAATGATACCTT
Source organism: Atrina japonica (assembly GCA_030159075.1). NCBI lineage: Eukaryota > Metazoa > Mollusca > Bivalvia > Pterioida > Pinnidae > Atrina > Atrina japonica. The sequence continues at coordinate 13,423 of BROG01001750.1, read as the reverse complement.
ACATAAATAACGCACGCATGCAAATACAAACCGACAAACAAAAACCGAATACCAGCGGAAAGCTACATTCTGCAATATATATATTCAAAATAAAAGAATTAGATATATGGATTGAAATTTACGAAATACAAAAGTATCAAATACGCATTAGACGTATTAAAATGCCATTAACAATTGACATTGAGCCATTATTCATTAGGGAATTTCAAAGTTAATTGAAGTCTATATTAAATAGCATTGACAATACCATTTAACACTACGAAAGTTATAGTTTTAAAATAGATATCAAATGCTCAAGAAAAAATAATGTCATACGAGGTGTCATGTCAAACTCCCCATGACACCTGATCCCACCGTTTGCAGAATTCCGTGTTCATTGAAATTTAATCAGTTCCGGATATCTGTTAAACATTGGGATGGGACAAAGAGTCATGGTCGACCCATCCACAAACTTACTTTCATATTGTTTATCACAATTAGTTACCGAGTACTATAAAGCAGTGTGTACAGAAAATGAAATACTAATGAAAATGGATCAGTTAAAATACATTATGTGTGGTTAAGAGTGACAGTAAGTTGTTTAATGTCCCACTCAATAATATTTCACTCATATGGAGGCGATAGTAAGTATCTTACAAATAGCTTATATGATAAAACACAATATAATGTCACCATATCACGACCTTCATGTACTTAGAATAATTAAAATATAGAAAAGATGGACTATGTATATATAGACATGTATAAATGTAATTTTATAGATTTCAGTTTTCAAACTAGAACGGTCACAAAAAGCAAGAGAACAAAAGTCACCTTGTCTTTGAATATGTGTATCCAGGTTTTACAATATAAACCCCGTTATAAGTAAACATGTCATTAATAACAAAAAGCTTCCTTGTTATAGATCGACTTTGAGGGTGTTGTAAGACGTGAAAGTGAAATACAGTGTGATATCAACATGGATACCTGGGTTACACTGCATATTGCTTTCATTCTACAACTAATCAATGCGTTAGGTAAGTGCAATTTCTATACTGTTTAAAATATTGTGTATATTTACCTACACTTAGATGTATGACGCACTCAAATACATAGACAACCTGTGTCATGCTCAGTCGTTGGAATGTCGAATATATATGACATACTTTGAAAGAGACATTGGTGTGCTAATAAATGTTTGAAATAGTATAGGAAATGTCAGTCTGAAACTACCTGTATGTCACGCACGTGTATGTCCAGAGCTAAACGAACTGTTGATCATTAAAAGTAATCCAGATATAAGTTTTGCTTCTCTGTCATGCTCTGTAAATATGTGCATTCAGCATACAAATATGACGTCAGATTAAGATGTAGTAAAACCCACCCAGTGCAGTGGAATGTGCTGAATCTAGATCGTCTTGCAGGTATGGGATACAGAGGTTTGGTTTGTGTTTGATGCATACCTTTCACTTCATTAGATAAGACGTAGTAGCTTCATTGGGCCCAGCGCTTGGTATAAGATCAGAATTCAGGGGTCACAGTTAAAACCCCGGGGTACGGTCTCAGTGAATTAAAGTGGGCCCATGGCAAATATTCTTCTGTCGCACTTTTATAACAGTAGTTGAGATGTAAATGTCAATAAAATAATGTTTATTCACTGCAGAGAATTTGTAAACATATAAGCCGAAAACTGAAAACAAAACAATATAGTGAAGGTAAGGTACACGTTTACTATTTAAGTATAATGTAAAGTTACGTTCTCTATTTTTTCTTTCAGTTTTATTTTACTTTTGCAATAGATATGATACCTGATCGCTTTCTGTTATATTGATGTGGTAATTGTCCTATTTTCGGTTTTGTATTATTTTGAATACTCGCTACTTATAAAAGTAGATTTCTAAGTGGCATAAATGTATCGACTATTGTAACTGTATTTTTCCGGATAAGTAGGATTAGCATATTTTTAATGTACTGGACTTGACTGTGGACTCACGGCGGGTGTGACCGGTCGACAGGGGATGCTTACTCCTCCATGGCACCTGATCCCACCTCTTGGTTTCCAGAGGTCCGTGTTTGTCCATTTTTTTATCGGATTTGTATCTATGTCCTGGACATTCTATTGATTTACACTTTGGTATCTGAGGTTTTTATATATAGCTGTCTTCTAGACGTTCACACACTCCATTTATTAACGTTTTATATTTTGTATCTGGGAATATTACTTTTTTGAATCTGGAGAGTTTTATTCTTGTCAAGCACTTCATAACGTTCTATATTTGCTAACTTCCAGAAAATTTGCACTGTACAAGACAGCAGAGATGAGAACCAAAAGAAGTGCTGACTCGGGTGCTGAAGGTGCTGTTGATAGAGATATCACACATTATTTGGAATATATCAAACAGAAAATGTGTTATAACGGACCAATCTAATTATAAACCTATCTCTAATCGCTCCTGTTTTCTGAAATGTCGCGTACAGGATCTAACGCAATCCGCTATGGGATCACGCGCGGATGACCTCGTAAATTTGTCATTTTCGACCCATGAAAAGCGACTTACACAATCTTGTAAGCGATCTAATGGTAAACAGATGTAAATATTTCTTAACATTTTAAACAACACAAAATTCGAAAATACAGAATTATTTTCATAACGTTGGATAGATTCGAATCACCAAATATGTTCCGATGTACTTTTGCGGACTGACGGTTTCCTTTTTATAAAATAAATTACATCTCTTTGTCATTTAAGTTCGCATTTCCATTGGTCGAACATTATAAACTTACAAGAGGTCATTCGCACGTGACCCCATAGCGGATTGCGACATATCAGAAAACGGGAGCGGTGAGAGATCGGTTTTTAATTAGATTGATAACGGACAATTTAAAGCAAAGTTTTTACATAACATACTCTAAATCTTATTAGTTTAAAAAGAAACGTAACAATATTGAACAAGAATGATAAAATGTGACATGAATAATGTCTTGTAACACACAGATAGTAATGCAATGTTATGCCTTATTAAGAACAACGATGTGAAAAACAATCCAAATGAAACCTTAACAACTAAGAATTATAAGACAACTTGTGGCCCTATAACGCTTCCGTATATTTCATATGTCGTTATAACAACATAATATCTTGTTATTACATTGTCGTTATAATGACAAATTTTTATTACTACATGTGGCACGTATCGACGTCCGTAAAAATGTCTGTGTATGCATTAAAACTTTAACTGACGTTATGTACACAATTGACTCAACATAAAAAACAATTACGAACAACAAACAATATAAGACCAGGATTCCGAAAGGAGTCAGCGTCCCCTGCTAGCATGTCACACCCGTCACAAATATTACATGGAAACCTCTCCAGTTCGGTAAAAAGGTCAAACTCGGTGAAAAATGATATGAGTTATTTATTTATTTTTTGTTATTTAACGCCACTTTCAACAATATTTCAGTTATATCGTGGCAGTACGATATAAAATATATCTATTCAACATAAAAAGGGTAACAAGAGATGCTTACTCCTCCATGGCACCTGATCCCATCTCTGGATTTCCAGATGTACGTGGTTGTCCAATGTTCACCAGATTTGTATATTGTATCCTGGACATACTGATGATTTATATTCTGAAATTGTTATAATGTCAAATTGTGCTGCAGTTGGTAGATTTAGGAACATCGACATTACAACTGTACAAACTTTGCGTAAACAACTACGATACGGAAGTAAATAATAATTACCTGATCGCCCATTTAATATACTTTGTACAGAATATAAAAGGTAACTGATCGTCCATTGAACATATTTTGTACTGAATATAAAAGTTAGTCGGTAGATTTCATGCCAGATTTAAATGAATAGAATAAAAATGAATGAAATACACAATACAGGAACGAAAGGACATTTGTTTGGGAATGTCTTATAAAAACCCCCTTTAGAATTCCATTTCGTAACTATATCTCTCGTAGTGTAAAATGTTTGGCGATATGTGGCCACTGTTGTACTCGAATTAAATACGGGGGCCAGTACCCAAAAATATGAATATGCAAATAGGAAAATGTTTAAAGTCTGAACTCCGATATCGGTCGAACAGAGTAAGCATAATCAAATAAATATAAATAGCGTCTGCTAAGAAAATGAAACACTCAACGGAAACTGATCAGCGAAATTCACAGAATTGAATGCATCAAAAGGGCGTGACATCTGGTCCAATCTCAACCACTGAGCATCTAAGCAATGTACAGCCGTGACGATCCTTGTATAACCGGTGATTATCTGAAAATATATATAGCTAACAGCAGTAACAAATTCAAAATAAAATTTCAAATAATATCACTATAATAAGGTAAGGGGAGTTAGTAAGCGTAGAAAACTTACACATGTCGCACAGCGACACCTCTTTATATACCAGCGGAAGTGACCAAAAGTTCCGCTTACCGAATTGTATTCGATTATTGCAAAATGCGTGCCAATTCGGACAAATACAATTAGATATAAATGTGTCGCACTTTGATAAACCGATTTAATTGATATTGATTAAATCTTCTAATCGCAAACAAGGCTAGTATACCGACCGCGGCTGAACGTTGGCATCAAACGCGGTTTTCGATATCCCTGTGTCAATAATTTGTCTGTGAGTAGTTTACCTTAGATCCAAATGAAAGCAATAGCATTCCTTTAATCGATTATAATACACGAAACAAACACTGGTGCTTCGATATATAATTTCTCTTTAATTTTATTTACCATAAGCAATGCCCTTTAGTGTTTTAATATCATTACATTTATTACGTATACTTTGGTCACCTGTATCACATGGATCAATTAATTAATATATTTCATGTACGTGTTCGTCAATCTCATACAATAACCGGAGAACATTGATATCATGAAGCACTAAGGTATATACAGATACGCATACAGTTTGTGCATCTGAGCTGCTTGTGCTATATCCGTAAATGTACACACACACTCTTGAAAAGAAATGGAAAAATACTGGTCATTTGGACCAGTTATCAGATAGATATCATCGGACTTTTATAAAATTTACCAGTGAATTTAAAAAACGCTGATTATATATATATATATATATATATATATATATATATATATATATATATATAAATAAACATAAAGCACAAATATCACTATAACATTACCATTTACTATGGACCTGGGATAAAGAGTGATACTATCTCTGTACATCAATCATATAAAAAGCACAAATACAGAACTAATAAGGTACCTACAAACTCACCCTGCCCCGGCTAAATGAAATGAATGTTTCGAAGCGGTGATTGGAATTCCGAACATCAGAACTCAGTCGCAGAGATAGAGGTGAAAGGTGTTTAATCCTATCGTAATTCATTTTTTGTGTGTTTGAATGCGCCAAGTGGTTAGGGCGTCGTGGGTGAGAGGCAGGCGATTGGTGCCGTAGGTCGAGGGTTCGAACTCCAGCCGGGGCATGGTTAATTTGTAGGTACCTTGTTAATTCTGTATTTGTGATATATATATATATATACATACATACATATACATATATATTACACCTATTATGTTCTTTCCTGTTGTTTTTGTTATTGTGTTCTCACCTGTATCTTCCACTGTAGAAATACATCTGATAAGTATATTTACCTGACAGACGCCGTAGCCGGAAACTATAAATATACAAAAGGGGCTGATATATGAAACGGCTACTCTGATGATCCGGTAACTATTTTTCGTTTTGAATTCAACGTAGTGTTTGCTGCATTATATAAAGCACAGACAATGAAAACATTAGTTTCTTTGACATATATCAAGATCGACTGTAGTTATCGTCTGTAGCAAGGTATTATAATACGGGAAGTTGATCTATTTCAGACCGAGTTTTAAAACGATAACCATGCATCCATCGATATATATATATATATATATATATATATATATATATATATATATATATATATATATATGAGAGGCTGGAAAATAACCACAATTCCATATTGTCATACGCATAGCTATTCATCTTATTTTCTATACATTTAAAAGTAATCCACCCACTACATTAATACGTTATTAAGGAACTGCCATTGAAATTGTTTTTACTTCCTTATTTTACTTGTAGTTATACGGGTATACAGGTAGATATATACGGGTGCACTGGTTTGTAGATAGAGTCCTCAAAATGGAAGTCACAACTAGGATTAAGATAATTGTTATGTTTCATTTCGTTAGCGGTATTATTGCTCTAGGTAAGGTATTTGTTTATGTCAGATTTACTATTTGCGATATCAAAATATAATGGTTGATTACTGTAGTGAAATAGAAAGTGACATTTCTGTTGTAAATGTTTTTTAGAAATTTTTTATGTGAAAACATAAAACATTAATCTATGCAGTATTGACATATCTCGGTCTGATATTAGTTTTAATAGTACACGTAGTTGTGTTATATAACGAAGGCATGCATAAGATCGTCTTTAAAACATTTTTAAAGTGACAGTAGCAGCGATTTTGACAAAAGTTATAGATAGACTGAGGGATAGATAATGTTTTCATTGTTTATCCCATAAATATGTAAATAAAAACACTGTATTAAAGTTTGACTTTTTTATTTCAATAGGACCCTTTCTTCTATTCTCATCGTATCTTGACATGCAGATAATAAGTTTATTGAATAAATATGTAAATAAAATATACTGACCTAAAAGTTCCCCTTATATGGCCTCTTAATATTTGTGTTTGTTTACATGCATCCTAAATATATAAGTTTGCATTGAGATTATTTGAAAAGAGATATACAGTTAAAAGTTCCCCTGTAGAAATATATTACATTTAATAAGTGTAATTATCTGACAGACGCCGTAGCCGGAAACTATAAATAAACCAAAGGGCGTGATACTTGAGTTGGCCACCCTGTCTTCGTTTTGATTTTAATCTAGTCTTTACTGCATTATATCAGGTGCATAAGACAACGACATGTGTTGCCATGGATCAAGAACAGTTTTACAGTAAAGAGGGCTATGCAGAATATTTTTAAACATCTTTACTGTGGAGAGAGACAGCAGCACCGTAATAAAGCACGGGAAGCTGATTGTTTTCAGACCATCTGATATAAAACACGGCTACCACAGTATTAAATAACATAATAATGATTATACCTTTATCTTCTAAAGCAACTATAATTAGCAAGGGATGTATCAATTATTACAGAAAATGTATATTTTCATAAAGCATCTTCTTATAAATAGCAAGGGATGTATCAATTTTATTACAGAAAATGTATGTTTAAAAAAAAACACCTCCTTATAATTAGCAAGGGATGTATTATTTATGTATCAATTATGTTACCGGTGAAGGGCTTAAAATTCTGGCCTATGCTCGGCAATTACGGTCAATGAGCAGTGAGGGTTCTTAAACGTGCCGACACCTACTGTGACACGGGACCTCCAGTTTACTCTCTCATCCGAAGGACAGGAAACTAACCTGCCACCGGCTTGATTGGAACTCACGATCAAGAGTCGAGCGCGCTACCGACTGAGCCAGGCCGGCCCTGGTCAACTCGTACCCAAGTTAAATTCGCACAGAGTGATTTCGGCTGTTTGGAAATATTGAAATCGGCACTTAGTGTGGTTGACTCGTCACTTGTGTTGACATTAATTCGGAACTTGAAAATGCTCATGGCGGTACCCATAAATATTCATCTCATTGGGTTCTCAAAAGTCGTTTTTATAGGCAAATCTAATAATTTAGGTAACAAAGTCACATTACTGAATTAACTGACATTTCATATCTTTCCTTGGAGATTAAACTATTACTGCTATCAACATTATTTTGGTCAAACAGGCGTTCCGACAATTAAGGGAACTAAAGAGGAGCTAATGACTTTGTGATTACATTGATAATGACGTAAATGGTTTTGTGAGGCCCTGTCCTCATCATCTACCTGGAGGGAATTCAAATAAAACAAATATAAAAAATCTCATATACCAAAGTATAAATCAGTAGAATGTCCAGGACATAGCGAATTATATGTATATATATATATATATATATATATATATATATATATATATATCGTAAATATGATACCTGTATTAAAACATTTTAGCAGACTACTAGAAATCTATATTCGAATTATTCATATACAACACGATGCAGAATTTATACGTGTGATCATAATGTTTAGAATAAAATTACTTGGAAGCAATTGCCAAAAATCACTTGTACGTTCCGAAATAACTTGATACTAAGTACCGTAAAGGAACACAGTATGGATTCGTTTTCATAGTACCAATGTTACTGGGTGTCAATATGCATAATCTAACTGAGGTGTCGATGTGACTACTGTCCGTGCAACTCACTTTAAAATATGAAAACCTAAATTAAATTTTAACTTAAACTTTGAATCATTGGGCTGAATATAGGTCTGATATATTACTAGAGTTGTTGAATAACTTCAATAATCTTTTATTTAAGAATCTACATAACAGAAATTCCATGGAGATGGGCGTTTGCAACTATTGGACCGGGTTTTGCACTGTGCATACTTTAATTCGTTAGTCAGCGGTTCTAAATAGTCCTAGACCTATTAAAAGTACACGAGGAAGACTTCTCGGACAAATAAAATTAAAATGACCAAAGTAGTAACATATATAATAATTAGAATTGCGAAAACTTTTAAGTATTATTAATAACACCAAAGTTATATTTTTACTAAACAAAAAAGCCCTCACAAATGCTCAAGACGATCGTTTCTGTCAATAAGACTTCATAAGCTGGACAGCTGGGCTCGGACTAAATCATTTATTGATGATAAATGTATATTTCAGAAAGAAAATAGTGGTATCAGACAAGGCGAAATAATTAACCTAAATGTATTGCCAAATCTATCTAAGAGTACCCACTCTAAAAAGATGACAATCTTATCTTTTGAGAAATTTAGAATTTAAAATAAAAACATTCCAGCAAAATATCACTTTAATATAGAATAATAGATAATATTTTGTGCAAGGGCATTCTATTTGTATATAACTGCTGCATACACATCCTCCACATTTTAAGCCGGCTTGGCTCAGTCGGTAACGCGGTCGACACTTGATCGTGAATCGTGAGTTCGAGTCCAGCAGGCGCCAGGTTGGTTTACTCTACTTCTGATGAGAGAGTAAACTCGAGGTCCCGTGTCACAGTAGGTGTCGGCACGTTAAAGAACCCCCACTGCTCAATGGCCGTAAGAGCCTAGCATAGGGCAAAATTTGAAGCCCTCCACTGGCATTTGGTGACGTCTCCATATAAGTGAAAGATTCTTGAGAGGGACGTTGAACAACAACAAATATTTTTATCATGGGATGCCTCCAATAGTATAACGTCATTATTTTTTTAAACTTGAACGATAGAAACTTGACATAGGAAATTAAAACATGGTAATACAAATGTATTCCTCTAACAATTGTTAGGTAATGTTTGTCACTCAGTCGGTCTAGGTCTTTGTCTTGGTAAGATTCATCTTTGATGCAAGTTCTCCTTGTAACTTCACTCAACCAGCAGACATCTACGAAGATGATCGGAAATTAATTAAACGCCATGTCTTCTTTTAGTTTTCATGTAAACACAAAAAGAATTGATTATTTTTGGCATCTGCACTCTGTTATCAATGGTTAATCGTATTGACGGGCGATTTTTTATGGTATACAATCATTTCATCATTATTACACACTTTCCGAAAAAAGATTACTAACTTAGCTAATGCAGATTTAGAATTACACTGAGACGAATAATCGTTCCTACCTGTCACCATACATTAGATAGTATTCAGTTAGGAATGAAACCTTTTTCCTGTGCAGATTGTCATAACCGAAAAGTGAGTAGAATCATCCGTATGATGATCAAAATGTTACTCCGCCCTACCATCCTATCTGAATCGGACAACACAAAAACCATTGATAAAATCCCTAAATGTGCTATCAACTTCTGTTGACACAAAGTTCACGGTAACGTTTGCAAGGTTTTCCCATTTCAAATTCCATATTGTAGTACGCATTGCTATTCACCTAATTTTCTATAGGTTTAAATGTAATCTACCCACTACATCTACATGGTATTGAGAGACATGCAATTGTTATTTACTTCCTTATTTTGCTGGTAGTAATACGGGTGTACTAGTAGTTATACTCGTGTACTGGTTTTAAGATAGAGGCATAAAAATGGACATCACAACTACTACGATTGTTGTTATTTTTCAACTCGTTAGCGGTATTATTGCTCTAGGTAAGGGACATTCCCTCAATATTTATCATACGACTGTTGTAATACCAATGTTATCAATGACAGATATAGTTCTATTTAAGTGAATATTTAAACAGATTTACCAGATACTATAATGTATCATTATTTACATGTTTTATTCAGCGTTATACTATACACAACACAGGAGCCGGATAAAATTTTGCTGACACACAAAAAAATATTTAATACTTCAAATAAATTTAATAAATCAATGAATTGAACGGATAGTTGAATATAATTGTATATGTAAATGTTTTTCATAACCATACAACAGAGCCGTCCTGTCTCAGTCAGTAGCGCGCTCGACTCTTGATCGTGATGCCGTGAGTTATAATCCAGCTGGCTGCAGGTTGGTTTCCTTTCCTTCGGATGAGTCAGTAAAAACTGAGGTCCAGTGTCGCGTTAAAAACACTCACTGCTCAATGGCCGTAAGGGCCAAGAATAGACTGATATTTGAAGTTCTTCACCGGCATTTGGTGGCGTCTCCGTGAGTGAAAGATTCTTGAGTAGGACGTTAAACAACACACATAGGCTTGTGTTGACATATGTACTAATATAACAAATACCAGAGGTAATCAAACAAAATTGAAATTCCAACCGGTAACTGGGTATTATTCTGTTACCATGTTAACCTATATTATTTTGACTTATTTTCCAGTTGAATCTATGAGGTCACAATTATTTTCTAGTTTATTATCAAGGTACTGACAAATACAGGTTTATGTTTGTGGTAATAGTTATGTTTAAGAAGATTCAATATAACCCATTAGATACATTAAAATATAGCGTATTTTAAAATAGTACAGGGTAATTTTAACAAAGTTAATTCTAATTTATAGTCCCCTACCTGGGGCATATCGCTGAGATATATAAGTTGACAAAACACCCCCTTACATACTATATACGTCTAACTGAATATGGCGAGCTTAGGAAAGAAATGAAATGGATATGGCATAAACGAATAAAACTAACAACAGGGAATAACTAGGCGACACCCAGTGTTCTCAAAATGTATACCTGTACCAAATATGGGAATTGAAGAAGTAACTCAGATATGGCCCAGACAAATAAAATAAACAAAATGGAGTAATTGTAAGAATAAGTGTGGTACGAGCGCTATGAGTTCTTGAGATCTATTCTTGCATCAAATATGGAGACCCATTGGAATGGGTTTGGCATGCCAGCAGGGGCCGCTCACTTCTTTCGGACACCTGGTCCTATCCCGTTTGGGATTCGCAATTGTTCTTCATGTTGAGACCATTTACACATCTAATTCGTCGTGTTATAATGGACTTTAGTTTCGATTATCATTTTTACATTTAATCTAATTACGTATAGTTGATGCAGTGACATCATATACTTGCTTGGGAAGGAATTCTGTAAATCTAGAATGAAGATAATCAAAATGAAGGAAACGAAATTGTCTAAAATGACGTTTATATGAAGGAGAAAAATATCCTATGTTCAGAACTCATACCCCTTATTTAAGTTGCCTTTTTTTCTAACAGAGAATTTAGCACTTGACAAGGCAGCAGAGATGAGTACCCAAAGAAGTGATGACTCGGGTGCTGAAGGTGCTGTTGATGGTGATATCACACAGACAGTTAGCGGTGGTACGTGTGCACTTACGAAAGTAGGAAAATACAAGGAGGCCTGGTGGAGGGTGGATCTGAATGGAACATTTGCAATCACAGAATTGAAGATATATATTTTGAATACAGGTGACTATAAATTTTATATAGATCCTCGCTGATCTAAGTGTTTCACTTTTTCATTCTTAACTTTAAGTGATGTTTGTCGCCGTAACAAACGAACTTGTCAACGAGTACATGTTCTTAAGTTTATACCTCTGTAAAGATTTTGGTTAGCCATTACAGAGCTGTAAGTGTCAGGTGGATACTTCGATCCTACTTGTAACAGTCTACTCGTAAATTTGCAAAAAAGTCCATGCATGCTTGATTTAGTTTTCAATATCTATTCAATATAGTCATCACTTAGTATATTCTATAATTTTAAGCATCAGACAAAATATTTGGGAATGCTATTTCACTCTGATATCGCAATTAAACATATATAGATACAATATCCTGCTGTTGACTTGTGGTAAGAAATATATCAGTCAAGGCTTAGAAAAACATTATTATAAACGAGGATCTGTAGAAACTGATACATGTATATTTTATATAAAAATCAAAAACGTGAAATTAATTTTCTCTGGTTACAAGGAAAATAATGCAGTATCATTTGTAATCGACTCTTTCGATAACGTTTCAGTAACATTCAAAGCGTTTCACAAACGGCTGACCTTTGTTGGTTAATTGGTGTCACTTAAATTCATTATAGTAGGCAAGGGTACACATGTGCTACTTTTATTGGGTATTTGATTGGTCAATCTAAAACATATCAGAACTGTGTCAAGTATTAATCTTTAGGATGTACATGAGACAAGATACAAATCTGTTGAACATTGGACAAACACGGACTACGGGAACAACAGAGGTAATCAGGAACCGTGAAGGAGTAAACATCTCTGTTGGCCGCTCGCACTTGGACCACGGGAGTCCACAGTCAAATTTAAACAAAGTAAATGATGAATAAATCCTCGTCATATTTGGTAAATACAACTCTTACAACTGAATACACTATCGAGCAGGTAAATGGACACTCCATCTCATAAATTTGTAGACCGAGAATGCTGTTTAACTTTGAAATCAGAGTTTATATGTCGATAACATTAGTGTATGTGGTTACATGAAAAACGAAATAAAACATTATTACTTTCGGAATTGTCTACAAGGTGTGCCGAACGACTGTTCGGTGCCAGCTAAAAATAGTATCTGGACATTTCATATCCATGACGAATAGTATCCAGGTCAAATCTTATTCACCCAGTGACATCGTACCTGTAGGATACTATTTATGTCTGACTTCGTATGAATTGACTCCCAGTCCAAAAAAAAAATAAAATATAAAAAACACCAATATGGATCTTATCGGTTTCTGGTTTTTAGTATAAGATAAGATAATGCAATATAAATATTTGTTTTGAGTCAGTAGACCAATATATTATTTAATTTTTGTATAAGACAGCAACTGTGATTGGCTGGTGTATATTTATTATATTTTTTGATAAAATGGTTAGGGTCCTTAAACACGCCCACTTCCAGA
>BROG01001749.1:0-29929 GCA_030159075.1 Atrina japonica | reverse complement strand
TTGATATAATGGCATGCCTAACAAAGGAAGTCTAAATGAGGAGGGTAAAAATGTAAATGTCATTTAATAATTTTTCATCCTACATCACCTCTGGTACTGTAATTATTGTAATTAGTCTGATAAATTAAAATACAACAATACGAGAAATCATCTGTAGATTAGATGAGCAATAGATCCTATAGTAAGGCCCTCCTGGCGGCCATCGTGAATAAAAAATTAACAACAGTCGGTCAGCATCTAGTATTATTAAAAATTAAATATATTTTGTATATATTTCTCCTTGGGTCATATGTTAAATTAAGTTAATTCAATCTATTTAAAATATTTAAAGACCATTCATTTCGCAATCAATACTTATATCTGCTCTTTGAATATTCAAGTAGTATATGGTACAATGCCTAAATTTACAACAATACAAATCTAGAGACGCACATCTTACAACTTCTGTGGTCCATTTTATAGTTTTTTGACATTATGTAAGGAACCGCATGTGCTTCAAAAGTACCACATGAGTATATATATTTATTAAACACAGACATGTGTTTATTTCACCCTAGTGGTCGCAAAACTTGTAAAACCCGACATCTATATATATGAAGTACAATTCCCGGAGAGATTAACCTACTACTGACGTACTACAACAGTAGGCCTGCCGAGGCCTACCGATGACAGAAGAGATGGCAGCGTTTAAGACTAGTAAGTCTAGGCCACTACTTTTTAAAAATGCAGATGTCATATATATATATATATATAAATATATATTTATATTTATATATATATATATATATATATATATATATATATATATATACTATATATATATATATTTTATACTTCCAAGCATTGTGTCATTCGCATTTATACGTATATTAATGAAGTGAAATAACGGACCGACCTGTATGCTTCGTCTAGATAATCTGAGTCTCAACATTGAACTTGAAGCGTTGTGCCAACTTGCGGTAGATCTATATACTGCCCGTATGAAAGGCATAAGACTAGAGTTTATACTGACATATATTTCTGTATAGTTTTGAAATCGTTCCGTGTGTAGTACACGTAATTATTGAAAAAACGTGACGACCAGTAGTAGGCTATATACTTTATATAACTCTTGAAGTTGTTTCTTCTTGCGTAATATTGTGGAACTTGAAACAAATATAGAGAAAAAACTTGAATGGAGACATTACAGGAACATCTGCAGAAGTAAGGGAGAAAAAACATTAACACATGACATAAAAAGCAATTCCCATTTTAGTCATGATATGTATCAAAACACGGACAACCGTTAAGTACTGCGATGCAATGAAACACCGGTATAACTGAAATATTTGAGAGGAGAAGATTCCAATGCATATATTACATAGATACAATTCCATCACTCTGATCAGCACTCAGAAAATCGCTTAGTTGTATCTTATTTTGCGGTAAAATGTGATTCTAACTCCACTTAACATTAACATGTGCTTTAGGATTATATACGCTCAGTAAAAATGCAGATAGGATAGGACTGAAGTATTTTCTGAGTACTAAATGGATGATATTTAGCATTTGATTAGCAGTATCAATATAGGGTATTGTATGGCCACCTTTAAACTAAGTAAAAAAGTTAAGTTTAAGTATATTTTAATACTAAATGTCATTCATGCCAAATACAATTTTGCATCATGTTTCTAGTTTTATTTATACAGAGGAACACATGACGAAAAACCGCCCAGTAGTCCAACTCGAATTTATTGCTGTGCATCTTCATACTCTTGAAAATATGATAATGAACAGAAAAGAAATCCATATCTTCTTCTTAACGAGACACATTTTAATTAATCATTTAGGTTTCCTTAATAGTATTTATGTTTTACAGTTAACATTAAATATGCATAATGTTTCAATAGTTATCTTTCTTTAAACAAAATTAAAGAACTGAACTATATACAAAGTACATTATAGTTGATTTAGTTGAGACTGCTATATTTTGATTTAAACATGTTACATCCTAGGTCACAATTGTTTATAAACATTTATTTTGTGCAAAGTTTCAAGAGTTATCTTCCTTTACATTTTCAAGACTTCTTCTAGAAGGTAGCTGGATATAGTGTAAATATGAATTATTAGTATTGGCCTTTTTTAGTTGTATCACGATTACTGATGAAAAAACAAGTTGATTGAGTTTAAATCTGTACTGTGATAACAATGCTGTCCAGATTTGAATGCATGCAATTTCAACACTATGGTATTATGACTTAATTAGTCATACTAATCTGGGAAATTCTACGCATATGCTTTAATAGCTACAAAAACCATTGGCCACGGGGTAATTTGTGGTCAATGTTAAACATTAGATAGTACAGTCATTATTTATTGTCTGTTTCCAATATGTATTTTCATTAGTGATAAGAAAGAAAAGAAAGAAGTATTTCAGTAGGAATATTGTCATATATCAAGTGTATCTTAATAAATCGATATTTTTTCATTTTTTCAAGATAAATTATAATATTCAGTAAGTATATACTTTTATTTTCTCCCTTAAGTCCGAAAATAAATTTTATCTTTTCTAATCATAAATAACAAAAACACAAATATAGGATGTGTAGCTCGTTATATTTTCGCATTGATATACATCTACTGTTTATTTTAACAAATCGTATTAAACACATCAAAAAACAATACACACAAACTACTATGTCATAACATAAATTGTTACCCCTAAATCTCCTGCATCGACAATGTTAGCCGCCCAGGAAAAAACAATTAAATTTTAATCATTGGAAACCTGTGTCCGATGGCAGTGCAGGCCATTATCTCAGGACTATGGATGATCGAATCTCATCTACACCTAGGGATTTTACATGAAATATATTCTACATTATACATATACATATATAGTCATATGTTATTTAAGTGTAGATAAATAAGATATTGTAGGGAGGGAGGGTGGGAAAACATTATCTATCTAAAATATGTATATTCTTTACCTTCCGATAACGAGCTCGCAATGAGAAAAACCGCTCAGATACCTTGGTAACACACATTACGCTGAAAAATCTTGTATTTCACGTGGAAATTTTATCTTACAGGTAAATAGTGAAGGGAGATAATTCAAATTATCATCAGAAAAAACGGTATTTATATAACGAAAAGAAATTAATGTATTTTGAATAGTATTTGACATCACAACGATATATATAAATATATATATATATAGTATATATATTATATATATATATATATATATATATATATATATATATATATATATATATATATATATATACATATATATATATGTGTGTGTGTGTGTGTGTGTTCAGTTAAAGTTAAGCTTGGTACAGATGATCGTATATCTAGAAAGAGTTCAAAACGTCACAAATCATAATTTTTTCTATTTATATAATATGTTTTATACTTTTTGACGTTTATATATATAATATATTATATATATATATATATATATATATATATAATATATATATAAATATATATATATATATATATAGTATTAATATCCAGGATATTGATGAAGTTTTACACTTTGATATATGGAGGTTTATTCTAATCATCATAATTGTTATTGTCCATATATAGTATTTTTTATTTAATTACGTCTATAATTGTGTACAAACTTATTTTCAGTATACAATTTTCCCATGTGTTTTTATGTATCAAGTTCTCTATAAAAACGAGAAAAATTGTAGTATCAGAAGTGGGATTTGAACCCACGCCCACATTCATGGACTAGAACACTCATCCGTATTACGGGAGGTATATCCACCTTGGGTCTGGCGCCTTAGATCGCTCCGCCATCCTTACTTGCATTTTCAGTAAGCGATATATTTCGTTAAGCGTTATATTGACTGGTGTATTAAAAACAGAACAACATCACATTTAGCTACTTCACAGCTGAAAATATAATAAAACTGTATGTTGTATATCACTGAAACCAATCATATGTCGTAACCGTAGCTGTTATCTTGATTAGACTTATTATTGTTTAGCGTTTGAGTATGATGTATACAAGGTATCTTTTCATGCAATTAAAACGTCAAGTATTATTGTGTAATATCGGCCTCTGTCAGGGTGAGAAGCTCTCACCAGTTTTTGTTTTCTTTGTACATAAATCATATTGAAGAATATTTCTCACTAAATCATTATTACCGTGGTTATAATTGGTGATACAATTCGGGGTATACACATTTTAGCTGGATACACTTTCCTATCGGTACCTCTGACAGAAAGGCGTGTAAACTGTTTCGAAATTTCAATCACATCTCTAAAACTCTAAACTACAACCAGAATGCAGAACCATTATAACAGATATACCGGAAAACCTGTATACAGACAAACTCCGTATTTCTGGATGTTACCAGAAGTGGTTTTCAGGAGACATTGTGACGAAACGTTTTCGGGATGCTATAGGTGCGGAAAACCATTCCTCTGAAACCACCTATCATCGTGCAGTGCCAAACAGTTCCAGTGTTTAAATGTGGAAAACGTTGACATTTTGCCAAATTGTGCTTTTAAACTTCGACCAGGAGTAGTCATTCTTCCCCACGGAAAACTTATCCACTGGATTCTGTCATGAACTTATCAACAATACCAAATTCAGCTAAGGGTATAGGGCGGACCTATCCACAGACGATCCGGTCTGTGGAATCCGCTGAAAACCTATCAGCATACAAGGATTCGACAGGTAGATTAAATCTTAACTCATCTCGGACAAATTGTCCGACGAATCGTGTCGAAATGTGTCTAAAAACCAAATCTGCAAGCAAACGGAGGAGAGATTCAAAAGGGATCCAGGAGTATTTCAAAAGAAAAAATGTTTTCGAAGCGCTACTGTTCAACAAAATTACCGCGGAAGAAATAGCAAGTTTACAAAAATCATCAGTGGTACATTCTCAATCCTGAGCATTAGAAAATAATAAGAAATTCAAAACCAAGTTTTAAGAAATTTTAGAAACATGTGTAAAATTGAAAATTGAACTTAACACAGCCTTGCAAGAGAAATTATCAACAAAAAAAAAAAACAACTGATCAACAGTGAACAAAATCTACGGTCCAAAATGTGAAGTAGCAAAACTGAAAGACCAGAAACGAACTAAGTCTCCGAACAATATTTCTCAAGGACAGACTACTACATCACATTTAGACCGACATCCAATTTTACCGTTTATTACACCACTTGTATACTTCCAGCATCAGAATGCGCATCCACGAAACAGAACATACCGATAACATGTCATGAGACAAGGGTGTCTTTTTTCCGCAGCGAGAGGGGAATTATTACTGTGATAAATTTACATTTTGAACTGAAAATTATATTTTGTATTGTTTGGTCATTTTATTTAAAATGATTATAATTCATTGGATATTCCACTAGGCTACGAGTGCACGTTTCTGTTTAATCATATAATCTTCTGCGGTTTTAAAGTGTGCGACTTTAAAACTTTTATTTAGACATAAATCTTCCATATAATTACAGTTTATCTTGAGTAGTTATGACCAGCTATCGTAAGTGTCATCTGTCGCCAAAGGCTAGAACTTGCTGTATGGACATTTTTGACAACTGTTAATTTGCTTAAAAGGATTACAGACCAGTTACAGGCGATGATTTCTGTTGTTTAAGATTTACACCTCTGCTTTATATATTATGTTTATTTTACGGGCAATTAGGATTTAGGCCTTTGGATGGAAACACTGGTATGATTTGGGAATTTCCTGAATCCGCCTACCATCAATTGACACTTAATCATCTTTGTTATTTTACGTCACCTTCAGCATGTTCCTTTTTATAATCGCATTATTACCGTGGTTATAAATTTATGAACATTTTGCAATATACTGTGCCCCCGTGAAAAGCTCATTTAAAGGAGACACATTTTTTTTATAGAATTGGAGAGAATTTTGACGTTTGTGTGACTGTTTTAATCCCAGGGATTGAAACTTGACTTTTCTGATGTCGTGATGAGAAAACGGTTTTAAGTGAACCCAGTTGGAAAATTATGAGCACATTGCACAAATCCTGAAATCCTTGTCAAGGGCAAGGGGATCGTATAATTTAATTGATTCAACCTAGGCAAAATGACACGTCAAAATTAAGACGAA
Organism: Atrina japonica; assembly: GCA_030159075.1. Classification (NCBI taxonomy): domain Eukaryota; kingdom Metazoa; phylum Mollusca; class Bivalvia; order Pterioida; family Pinnidae; genus Atrina; species Atrina japonica. The sequence goes on along the minus strand of BROG01001749.1, from coordinate 23,830 downwards.
GTTAAATGCTGTGGAAAAATTCGTAAGCGTAGCCAAAGTAATGTTCAGCATAGAAATAAACCTATGAAGCTATGACACCATGCAATTTGTAATAACGACGCAATCTGTAGTAAAAAAAAATCGAAGTCCAAGAATCCTTGAAAATTTAAGAACAATGTTAGATATGACCATGTCAAGATGCATTATGAACAGTAAAATGAAATAGATGGACTGGAACCTATTATATTGTATCAAGACCTTATTAGATGATTCAAGAACAATCAGAACCTTATAAAGTGATTTTTAAAATTTATTAAATATTGCTTCGATGTGCAATTTCAACAATCGCAAAACCAGCCAATTTGTTATATAGATTGATATACAATAGTTATACACATATGCATGTACAAGCATATACAACAATATATATGATATATAATATATATATATATATATATATATATATATATATATATACATATATAATATATATAATAATATATATATATATTTATGTAGTATCAAGTGGTAACTCAACTTAGTTATGAAACCAATCCGCATGTTGAAACAAATCTCTCGTTGCCAATTTGACTTGGAAACAAGTTGAACGGCAATACCATAAATAGACACAGAAGTAATCCGATTATTTTAGCGTTTTATTTTGTGTTTGCTATAAAGAGATCAACCAAATTACAAAATTCTGGTAGATTGGATTCACTTAAAATACCTTTTATCCCGTCAGGATGAACAAATGACTAGAGCTAGTGCTACCTGCTTACAAAAACAGAACCATCCTTGGAAGAACCATTGGGGATTTATCACACATTGCGTCGATTTTGCTATTTTTTGGGAATGTCCGAAAAGTGACTCGGACTTTGTTGAGTTCTTCATTCATTATTAAAACATATAAGAGCAAAGGCAGCTTTAGATCCAAGGAATGATTTATCAATGCGGTCTTTAATAACGGTATCAACGTGAATTTTCAAGAGAATGACTCTCCGGTACTCTGTTGAGAGATTCGCTTTTTACAGTATTAAACTGATCTAATGTTTAAGTGTTCCAGAAGCCAACAAAAGGAAATGTACTGAAATTCACTACACTTTTGATGGAAATACCCTCAGTGTCACAGATTTACATGTAAAATGAGTTGATATATATGATATATATATATATATATATATATATATATATATATATATATATATACATACATATATATACATATATATATATATATATATATATATATATATATATATATATATATATATATAAAATTAGATATATAGAATAGTTGATGAAACTGGGGAAATTTCAGTAATTTTATAATTGAATGAATTCATGTAAATATTGTTCATTTACGGTAGTAACAGTGTAAACTTCGTTTTTATGATACTATAGTATAATTTGAACATTGATGCATTTGTGTACCTGAAATCTTTCTGTCTTTGATTGTACATGTGTCTATCTTTATGTGTATATGTGTGTATGTTTGGTATTTGGTCAAATATATGGTATCCAGGTACTGACTAGCCAGGTTGAGTTGTAGAGTATTGATTTGAAAAATATGGCCAAATGTCATGATAAAATATTTTTAAAAAATAGTAATACATAGATATTAAGCAAGTGAGCCAAATGCAACTTGCGAAGTCCAAGTTTATGCTGTCTGGGATAACAAAATGTAGAGTCTGTATACATGAAATTTTATAATGTTTTGTTCACTTAAACGTGTTCCAATTGAAAGTGGCAGTCCATAGGACTTGAATTTTCTCCATATTGTCTATTGACAAATTTCTGCTTGGCTTTGGCTTTTTAAAATGTCCAGGAAATTTGTTGATTGTTGAGGATGTTGACTAATTAATGTCGGTATCTGACAAACTTTTCTTCTTCTTAACTCGAAGTTCTTTTAACAGCAGACTAAAATATTTTAAATATATGTAAAATTCTAAAAAAGATTATCCTGGTTGAAAGACCAGATTCTGTGAAAATAACATTTCTGTCGTCTGTGGTACATGAATGATATGTATATTATCTGTGGAACATTTCTGCACCAGTAGTATTAAAATGACAGATCAGTTCGTCTGCTGCTACTTCATTACTTCTACTTTTTATGACAAATGCACTTCTAAGAAGAATAACTCTTACAGCATTTTGTAATTCTGACAGTAGATTCTGATGAGATCAAGACCAAAACAATTCTTATTTGAAATAACACATATCTGATTTCTGGCATTTCAATGCTATTAAGTACGAACTGTATTGTCTGTGAAATTGAAGGAATTCTATCGGTGTAGTTGGAAGAAATATTTAATTAGATTATAAAGGATTTTGTGGTAAAAACCTTTATAAATGAGGTGTATGATTTCCATGACAACGCAAATAAATATTTTTTCAGTAAGATTTTTTTGCACGAAAGAGCATTAATTTAGCAAAGTTTCATTACAAAATTGTGGCTATTGTTGTCCATCATATTTTGATGCTGACAGGGAATGGCTCTTAATTATTTTTTAACATTTTTTTTTTTTATTTTTGAACAGAAAATATCAAGTGGGAAGTTTCAACTAAAGACTGATTGAAATAATTTGTTTCTTTCATATAAATAGTTACTATGAATGGTATGTAAAAATATTTTTAACAAACCTTGTAAAATTATCAACATAAATCAATCCAATGTAGCGAAGATGTAATGGATTGTCTTTTATAAATATGTATATTTTTTCATTTGGATTTAATATTCAACAGTTATCAAAAAGATTGATATTCCCCATAATATCTAAAAAATGTTATTTTGCTTTAGGATCATTTACAAGTCTAGTTTTAAGTTTTGGTTAATAACGATATTGAATTCATCACGAACTACGAACATTTCATGTTGATCAGTATTTGGAACATATAGATCTACTCGTGTTAACAGGCGGTAACTGTATTGTAGTAGACCAGTATTCCTGTCTATTACAATAAGGTTACCTCCTCTTACTGGGCGATTCTGGTGATTTTTGTTCAAATATAAATATCTCAGATACCAAAGTATAAATATACAGGACATTGGGCAAACACGGACCAATTGTTTTTTGGAAATATGACAACACCAACACCCCGAGTTAGAATTGTTACAGTTAGAGAGACATGTATAACGCTACTATATAATTAAACACAAAATTATATGCATACACATTCCTGCATATATAAATATGCATATGAATATTAGTATATCCCTGATAACTGTAAAAATGCAATGGGTAGGCATTCGACACAGACGTATGCAAATGCATGTGTATAAATTTACATTACATTAATACACATATACAACATAATTATATATCAATGTGAATCGAGCAAATGTGTTCATGGATATACACTTGATTAAGCTACAATGAACATGCATATGTAAACATAATGGGAATAACCATATTTCACAGTTAACATATGTCAAGTAAAATATACAGAATAACTTGATTTTCAATGTTGTTGGATTTTGTTTATAAGTAATTGTGTTTTCAAGAAGGAAGAAGATGGGTGAGAAGAGAAGAAAAAGATGACATAAACAAATGTCTATAGTGCCGTAACCAATTGTAATTAAATAGGACATACCTCATATGTACCTTCATACAATCAGGCATCATTATCCCAGATTCAGATTATTTATATAAAGTCTGTAGCTTATCGCATGCTGTTTTCCTTTGATACTTTAGTCTGTTGTTCTTTCTTGGAATCTAAAAATGAATCAGAAATATGACATTTGATTTACAGAATACAATTTCTATCATATGTAAACACGAATATCTAAAAATAATAGTAAATAATGATTAAGTTTATAATCAAGTTGCACTTAGTACATATTTCTAATATTAACAATCATAAAATATATAATTCACATCATTAGTGGATATTGTTCTTAGATGCTTAACACTTACATATTCAGGGGATGTAACAAACATATTGTACTATTTTTCTCGTTATGCAAAACTGTAGTTAGTCGGTGCAATTGATGGATGTCATGTCTTTTATATTTATAAACCATGGATACCCTATCCTCTAGTCAACATGGATTCCACTGGAATTTCTGTTTACTTCCGGAAGTCCAGCATTATCTGTCCGGACACATTAGAACCGGAATTTCTCATCTACCATAAAAACCACGCCGTCACTGTGTAACTGAAAATGTTTTTGAGTGTGGCGTTCAACATCATTTAAGTTATATATAAATATACATCTTACCAAACTGACCAATACTTTGTGATTTGATGTTTTGACATGATATAATGTGCAATTTTAATTTGATGTTTCCCACGCTGGTTCAAATCATTAACCTCTGATGCATTGCACGCAAGAGTATTTTCCTCAAATGCTTCTAAACTTCTGCGAAAATATATACACTTATGTTATTTCAAATATGAATATAACAAATAAATTCTCATTATTCGGTTTTGATGTACATATATACCATTGATATCATTCCTAATTTTAGAATGATGAATGTAGTATATCTTAATTGAAGAACTTTCTTAAAATGGTCTCCTCCCGGATAAAATTGTAACCGGGTTCTTTCATCCACAAATAAAAACTGGCTGAAAACATATGACTGAAAAATTGTTGAGTGTGGCGTAAAACAGTGTTTAAAAAGCTAGCGAGTGTTCAGCTATAAATTATTTATGGTTATGTTTGCATAGGGAACAGGCTTGAACTATTTTGTCTTTGTGTCACATGTTCAATTTGGCAGTGAATGGACAGAGACATCTGTATTCAGATACTTTTTTCAGGAAATTGGCTCTAACATCTTCTTTTTTAATATTTTGTTTCTGCATTGCCACTTCTTAGTAAATTATTTTACTGTGTAAAATATATACATATGTTCGTTGATACAATATATACCAATCAGATCTGTTCTGCGTTCTTTACACTTTTTCAACCAATCAGTGTCATATGTATTTAGTTTAGATTACCTGTACCTCTAAAACACATCTCGTAATGGTGTGTATTCAAAATTGATTAACATCAATGTTTTTGTCTCCGATATCGTCTATTTCTAAATCTGTGTACGTTTATTGATGAAAGATGGATATATATTTATATATATTTTCTCTGTGGGAGTATTTGAAAATCTGATATTGCCTTTATTTTGAATATCGGGTGTATGTAAATTGAGATCGCAGCCATAACTATACTCTCATATAGGCGATGACTAATCGTATTATTGAGCTGACAACCCATCGTTCATGATAATAACAAATTGAACGGAGTAAGAGATTTAAAAATTACTTATTAATATTTAAAATGTTTATTTCCTTTCACGAACTTAGAATACGGGGAAAATATATCCATGAATAATTGGCGTGGACATGGGTATTTTCATAGCAGCCATGTGGTCGAAAATGGAAAATCGGAAGTTGAAATAAGTAATTTGATCTAGGCTATGTGTATAGGTATCGAACACACACTGATATTGAACAATTTAATAACATTATAAATATAGTTACGCATTACATATGTATAAATATTTAGCTAACTTTTTTCTAAAAAAAGAAACAAAATGCTAAATCGTTTCGCCATCCATGATAGATTCCTTGATTTCATCAGAAACTATCAGTATTTGAAAAGCTATTTCTAATTTATTTCTTTAAGTTACATTTTTAATGAACAGAAATGATACTGACTCTACTGTTTTAAGTTACATTTTCACAACTTTATTTATTTATATATGAAACATTTGAATGGATTAAGTACTGATTTGATATTTATGTATAATTTAATCATCTGTGAGAATTATTTAAACAGAGAGAGAGAGAGAGAGAGAGAGAGAGAGAGAGAGAGAGAGAGAGAGAGAGAGAGAGAGAGAGAGAGAGAGAGAGAGAGAGAGATACCCTACAGATGTCGGTCATTTGATTGATACTAAAATCATCCATTTGTATAATACATTTTCTTTATAAGGAAACTTTTTAGTTTTTTAATTATTATTCATGTAAATCTGCTTTTGATGTCAATAGATGATTACACTCATTTGGTTACATTATGTCATATACATGTATTTATATATAACCATATATTTGTTATACACATGATTGATTATTATTTTTTACATTGTTCATACCCACTAATCTCCTTTTCACCACTGTCAAAAAATGTGTTCATTAATTATTTATTGAAGGAAAGCAATATGTATAAAACTTCCCAAATTAATAATTGTCGAAAAACGTTATCCGACATCGTTTTGTTTCTGGAAAATGTAGGCTATTTCAAAGTTGAAAACAATACTTTTTTACTATAGATTATTTATATGTATTTCGTAATTTATATTTGGTATTAAATTTTTACTAATCCACACTTTACGATTCATTTCATATAAGATATGCCGAAGATGTTGGGCATGTAACTTTTATCATGAAAGGCCTATACATGGTTCCACTTACATTAAAACGTTACACTTAGTTCTAGTAAACCCAATTTAAACATTAACACTAGAGTCAAATTGTTGAGCTAAAATACATATGGATTCAATTGCACAGAAATCGCAAATGATTTAGACTTAGTTTTCTCGAGAAAAACTTGGTTTCATTAATAAATGCCGGAATAGCATTGATGTTGTTTTGCTCATTTATACCTATTTTGTCTCAGTTACAGTACTGTTTTCTGCAGGATTTTCTTATTTTGACGCCAAAATAATTAATGAAATAAACTATTTGTACTTTTTTCCTACAGTTCAACCCAGATGCTAGCATAAATACGGAAGGCGTCTATACTTAACCAAGAAATACTAGAATGAAGAAGTCTAGTAGAGACTAGGTATATGTTCCATTCTGTGTGATCATACAGACATGTTGTTAATTTCACAACTTGTATTTAATCATTTCAGGCTAAATATCAGACCGGGAACAACGACCAACTGTACCAAGTGAAAATGAAATGTGTGGTTATTGGTTATTTCATGCATATACTTGCTAAGTTATGCAGCTGCTATTATCAACAGGATGGGATGTTTAATGTCACCCCTTCCCCTGCTGCTAGGAATGGAACTGAATCGAATATGACCGAAATTGTCAACGGAGTGAATAATGCGTCGAATGCTGCAGCTGAAGCAATTATTATTATCATGATTACGATTATTGCATCAATCTTGACCATTTTTGCCTTAATGAAGTAAAGAGAGACGTATCTGTGTACGATTGACATTATGTAAAAAATAAGAACTAATATCAACAGACAAGGACAATTAACATATATTTGTGTTTGTCAGAATTATACTTTAGCGATATGCCTACTGTTATCACGCATGACTATATGAAGTACCAACGATTTACATACACTTAAATCAAAATAAATTCCATCAGATGAGAACGTATATTGTATTCTTTGTCACCAAGATCATTTATGTATTTGTATCAAAGGGGGGTAACACAATGTTATGCTTCAATTTACAAAATAGCTGTCAATCCCCCTTTCTTCCAAGTTGTAATGAATTATGTTTGTCCATTTAGTATTTTTAGATTGATCACGCTATTTCTAATAAATATTTATGTTTATCTGCTTGTTGTTGACTTTACTTGGATTGCCATATATGTATACATATGATAAGAGATGTAGGTTAACCTCGGCATGTTATAAAGTTTCCTTATAAATTGATCATTAATATGGTTACTGGTTAATCCAGATATATAGTATCACTCTTTGGAAACTGGAAAAAGAGTTTCCTCTGGAATTATAAGTCGCTTAGACAGTTTTATATTGGTATTTTAGAATTTGCATTAACTGTATTCAACAGTTTCTGAAATATTGTTATTGTTAAAATAATTTGCGTATCTGTGCAGGACACAATGCATATAACTCTTCCATATACTTCTCGTACACACACACGTGCACGCACACAACACACACACACACGCGCGCGTGCACGCACACACACATACACACACACACAGCTAAAACTACCAACGAAATGTCAATCGATCTAGATCAAAGTTATCGTTGGTAGTTTGAGCTCAGTTTAGTAGTTGTTTAGTTATCCTTTTGTTTGATTGTTCATGAGTGGATATTTGCGTAAAAGTGTGTATGTGTATATTCTTTTCATGTTATTTTAATCGTTTTGTCCTGATGAAGGGACAGGTCGTCCCGAAAATTTGTCATTTATTTTGTCCATGTCGATAGCCATTTTAGTGACTTATATATTCTGTTCTTGACTTATATCTATTGCTTAGATCAAATACCCTAGGATATATAGTGTTGCTGGTGTTAGTGCTCTGTATATATATATATATATATATATATATATATATATATATAATATATATTATATATATATATATATATATATATATATATTATTTATATATATATATATATATATCACCGTAAGATAACCCCATTTAGAAAACCAACTCAAAAATTAAACGTCTACGTAAACTTTTTTAAAATAAAATAATGCCTGACATCCACTTAAGTAAAGATAATTCAAGACCGATTCACAGTTTTTCACAGACCCTTTTTCGATGACCAGAGCAAAAATAATTCATCACAAGCGGTTTGAAACCTACCGATGGAAAGCTTTCAATTTTGTTATAAACGTCAAATACAAATGTATCATTTTACCTGCGCTCAGGGCCATAAAACTATTCTCAGAGATTTTTTCATAACTTCAAGATTTCCATCCAAGTCTGAGAATGTCCTCATCTTGTGTAAAGTTGTGGACCATAAAGAAATTCTAAGACAAATTTCTTTCTAAAGTGATATAATACTTAAGTACGGCTTGTACCTGACTTAAGTCATTCTTAACCGGAAAATGGCTGTCCACTATGTTCGCCTTGGGATAAATAAACGCAAATACCATTGTCAGTGTCGCCCTAGAGTATTCCGGGACATGTTTAACCATTTGGCTTTCGTGTTATTTGAGCGAAATAGGTTTAGGAGACCAACACTTATTTCTCTGTTGGCTTGTTTTGGCCATACGACGTTTGTTTACATTGACAATAGGGATGGTGTAAATATATATATATATAGTATGTAAAAGTTACTGATTTCGGTTATGTATTGGCATTTTACAAGACGTTTTAAATATTTTTAGAGGTATAAATCTATTTCCAAGTTTATGCCACAAAACGTGCTGCCTACTTGACTTTTAATGCGTTTTATTCCTCTTGGTTGGTTATTTAATTAATATTCATACATCGTGGTAAGAATAATGTTCAAATATCGAAATTAAGTGAAACGGTACATAAATTGGGTTATATGTCGTAGACGAGATTTACACTGCCAGTTGACAATCTAATCTCAGTTGAGAGAATTCTGAAGTCCCCGAGTTTTTACTTTTTACACAGATGTGTAAATTCTTAACTTTTGAGAATAAATTTTGTCTCAAAATTTTCCTTGTTTATGGTCCCGGGCTCTGATTCAAATCTATGATTTACTCAAGTAAAAACAGAATAGTTACTGAATGATCGTCAATGGACTTGTATTGTCATGTCGAAAATAGTTAAATGCTTTAGTTCGTAGATGATTACACGCAAAACTTAGCTTTACTTAAAATAATGAAACAGCTTGAATTTTACACAGGGCGGAGTATCAATATCAGCGATGTGTTAAAACCTGAAATAATATCATACTATTCATTCAATTGAACGGATACTAGCTGTACACTGGAAAGTTGTATTATATTTGCAGCGAAAAATACAACGGTTGTGTTAGATATTTTGTGCATTTGCACAATCATTTTTTCTTCAATGATAACAAAATTAATTCGACGGCCACACTTGATTTTAACGAGGGTTCATGTGTGTACGCAATATCTCAGTTAAACTTGTCATGGTTTTTATGTGTACTATTTTATTGCTTAGGTTGATTTGACAGTCCCTGTTTTTTTTTAAATATGATAATATAGAAAATAAATTTCCTACCCAATATGCCTGTAGGTTCGGGTTTTCCATTGGAACGATTCATATTTTGAAGTTAAGTCCCAGGTAAATGTAGTAATTGTGTTAATTCTTCCCTTGTGGTGTCCGTATCCTTCATGGAGCCAGTAGACTCATGTTCCACAGTACCCTGCGGTATACTCAGCTATTCTACGTGATTCCGCTGTGTGTTCAGATCAAATACTCTCATATCATGACATGAACTTCAATATCCGTCCAAAATAAAGCATCACTTGTAATATTGTATTACTTCCAAATGCATCTAGACATTTTATGGTCCAGAGCGAGGAACTGGCATTGTATACGCTGATTTAACAGTAACCACTCTGCCACTAAAATAAGCAGTTTTAACTCGTTTTCGTATTCCTAGTTTGAAATGAGACGTCGTACATTGGGATGATGCTGTAGTAGAATACAACATATTTTCGATTGATAAAATAGAGTACACCATATAAGTGTGACATGTTGACAAACACTTGATAGTACATTTGTATGCATATTATCTCCTCTTACTGTAAATGAATATTGGCCGGACTTCTGTACCTCAGTTGAACATGATGCTATCACATGGATGTATTCTTTATCTGTGGTGATTAATATATATATATATATATATATTTATATATAATATATATATATATATATATATATATATATATATATTATATATATATATATATATATATATATATATATATATATATATATATATTCGACACCTCCCGTTATGACAAGAGTAACGATTTCAATTTCGCTGTGGAAAACTTTCTTAAGTAACTCCAATCGTCTCCTGCTTATATCGTTTCCATTTTAAAGCTAATAGTTTTTGCCAAAATATGTCCCTCTTATGAAATGTTTTTTCTGATCGTCATACGACTCGCCAACAAACTACTCACACAGGGATATGAACGCTTGAATGTCCACAAAGGGAATTTATGGACGATACGGAAATCTTAAAAAAATATGAAGTCCACTCTCAATAATTTTAGATACTTATTCTGCAGCGTGATCATATACTGTAGCTCCCTTTCGCCAATCGAATCTTAAACTAAGTAATGATCATTGCACCTACTTTAACCTTTTCACCGAACTCGGAAAGTTGACATGAAACATTTGCAATGGGTGTACCGTGATGTAAGGGGACGCTGACTCCTTCGCGATTGCGTTTGTGGTCCAATTTTGTTCCTCTTTTCAAGACTGTTATCAAATCTAATCTCTCCTATTTTAATGGCATTTAAGATCCGTATATATATTGGTACTTCTTCGTTTTTACGTTCACATTCCTTGTTCGGCTGCATAAGTAGGGTATAAAATTTACTCACTATTTTCTAGTGGTTTCGTATTTGAAGTTCAGTATCGGCATATTTCTGTGCTGTTCAAGTAATTTAAATTTCTCGGCGGCAAATTGCATTAAAAGCGATCTTTCAGAACTCCCGTTTTCTGATAAGTCGTATAGAGGATCTAATGTAAACTGCTATAGAGTGACGTGCGGGTGTCATTCTCGATCAATGAAGATGCGACGTACACGATTTTAAGCGATCTAACTATTTTCAAAACATTATAAACAACACTGATCCGGAAGCACATGGTTCTCTTCATAACTTTGGTCGGTTTGGAATGACCAAATATATTCTGATGGGATTTTGGGGACTCAGAGATTCTTTTTCAAAAGATAAACGACATCACTTTTACATTGAATAAACGCCAAATGTTTCGTTAGTCGCATTTTCATTTGTCGAATATTACACAACTACGAGAGGTAACCCCGAACTAGCCCCATATCGGATTGTGTTAGATCCTTACGCAACATATCAGAAAACAGGAGCGATTAGAGATCGGTTTTAACTAGAACTAGACTGGTGTACGGCATGACTACGATTTTAAATATTCAAGAGGATATGACATCATTGAAAGACAAATATCCTGGTTCAAGTACAGAAGAGAAAAGAAACAACAAAGGCAGCAGGTCTATTCGAATGTGATGAGGAGAGAATTATATGATTAAGATATAGGAGAATGTATATTTTGTGATAAGTATCATGCCCTGGAAATATTGTTTCAGAACGATAGTAGGAAAAATCAACTAAAACAGCTATTTTGGGAACACATCTAGCTTTGACAATAGTTTTGCGGTTTTTGTTTTAAAAATCAAAATGGAAATGACATTGGCACTTTTTTAACTGTATTTTGATAATAGTTTTTGGTGAATCTACATGTGATGTACGAGAAGGAAACCAAGATACATGTTTGAGCCTGGAAGTTGCTATTTCACCAACTATATGACGATTGGGTACTTTTATATCACTGTGAAAGGACAAGATCCAAGTTTAGCGATATAGGCCCTGTGATATCGTAAAATTTAAAGTAGAATGAATTGAAATAAAATTGTTATCATAGGTTAGTCAAGGCTTGGTACTATCGCAGCATGCCAAAATTTCCCCGCCAAAACGTCAGCTGAATTCTACAATAGACAAAACCGATATTGGACTATTTTTCTGCAGAAATCTCTATTTTTTTTCTACTCTGGTCACGTTTTTCGTATAAAGCACAATATCAATATTACTGTGAAATTTGTCTATATATGTACAATTTCTGCCGGAAAAACTCCCTCAGCTAATATGAAATAATGTTGACATTGTCTATTTAGGCATTACAATATATGTTTTTAAGATATTGTTGTGGGTATGCTTCTTTGGATGCATATTATTCAGCTGAATATTCCTGTCAAAAATTGTATCTACACTAGTCTAAAATGAAATATCACTGTATTCGAAATTGTTACATTTTATAACAAACCTAATCAATTGATGGTCACTGAATTCACTTTGATTTGAACCACGACCATATTACCGTTGAGCTATTCATGAAGTCTGAACAGGTTTTTCCACTGTACATGTCATCTAAATATAAGATCAATAGTTTCGTATTCAATGTTAATGATAAATTATTTCTTAGGCACACTATTGCTCCTGACCGAAATATGACGATGTCAATTTAATCTTAAAGTGCACGTCTATCAAACAGAACAGTCACTTGAACCTGTTTAACAATTTATAAATAATTGATTACCTTACGTAAGACACAAGTGCACGGTAAATAATTGTTAGATTTTGAATTACAATACAAACTCTAGATGAGATGTTCCCCGTTACTACTACTACTACTACTTCTACTACTACTACTACTACTACTACTACTACTACTACTACTAGTACTTTACGCTTAAGTAATACCTAAAATGAGTAAACGAGATAAAATAAAGTAATTAATGTGTCCTAAACTAGCAAACGTATTTTATGTGACTGAGAGGATAGGCCATTTCGATATGAAAAAATTGTCTAAAAATCAACAAAAACAGCTATTTGGGAAAACATCTAGCTTTGACAATAGTTATGCGGTTTTTGTTTTAACAATAAAAATAAACATGGCATTGACAAATGTTTTGAAATATATTTTGATTATATTTTTTTGTGAATCTACATGTGATGTGCGAAAAGCAAACCAGGAGACATGTTTGAGCCTGGGAGTTGCTTTTTCATTACCTATATTTGGATAAAGATATTTTCTCGTTATAACCAGATAATTTTCTCGTTATCACGACTTAATTATCTCGTTTCAACGAGATAGTATCTCGTTATAACGAGATAAAATAAATTAATTTACGTGTCCTAAACTAGTCACCGTAGTTTTTGTGACTGAGAGGATAAGCCCTTCGATATGAAAAATTGACAATAGGTCAGTCGAACTAAAATACTGTTATCAAAATAGGATAACTTGTAAATTTAATATCGTGCTCATTTAAAATAAACCCGTGTACTGTATTGAATTATATTGTTTTAGGATTTTGCTTTTATTACACATGCATTCAATTATAAAAAAAAGAATATTTCATCTAAATACTTAAGATATCCCGTCAATTTGATAATAAAACAGTCAAAACATCTGTATTTTTATGATGATGACCAATGTTGTATGTTCTATACTAATCGAAACAGCTTCATGTGGAATTCGCATGCGTTAGTTGTATATTGATACTACACGATCCCCTGGTCTAGGGGTGAGAACATTGTTTTAAAACAATAATTATTTCGCTTCTAGTAAGCGTAGATGTCATGCTACGGAAACATAAGTAGTTTTATCAAATGGATAAAACAAATTGTCTAAAATCAAAGTGGGACCTTATCCTATGCAATGAGGCAACAGGGCAATCCAATTAACATTTGACTTGGTTTGCATTCCAGCACTATCGTGGAGCCACAAACATTTGTCCGACCATCCATTTCTCTCTCTCTCTCTCTCTCTCTCTCTCTCTCTCTCTCTCTCTCTCTCTCTCTCTCTCTCTCTCTCTCTCTCTCTCTCTCTCTCTCTCTCTCTCTCTCTCTCTCTCTCTCTCTCTCTCTCTCTCTCTCTCTCTCTCTCTCTCTCTCTCCCTCCTACCTCTGTGTGTCTGTGTGGCTGTGGCATATGAAATTTTATCACGTTTTATCATGCTACATATGTCTGCTTGATTGGACAGTATATTGCCAAAAATACATATAAATGCTTGTTTTTTACCGCATAATGTGAATAGATATATATACCTCTTCCACTGTGTGTTGTTTCTGTCCTTGTGGAAGAAATGCTGGCATGTGTTTTTATTTTGTTATTGTTAATAAAATTTATAAATTTCCTTTACTGTATTCTTACGTTTTGCTGGCGTATTTTAGGGTAATTCTGACCTTTAACAGTACCAAAGTACGAACACTTGGTCAGCACCTCCTAAGAAACATTCTTACCAAGTTTAATTTCAATCCATTCTGTGGTTCTCCAATATCCATAACAGTCCGATATATGTTAATTACCGTTAGTTTCACTGAAGTATCCAGTTGGATTTTATTATCCAGCTATTGACCCAGTCTATTGGTCGGTGATTCCGTCTTTCCTAATAATACTATTTTGTTCTTTTCCTTTGAGTGGTATAATAAATATCAGGATATATAAAAACTGTAATACGCAGAATATTTCTGTTCCCAAATATATATTTCACATCTGTTCCATCCAATTTATAAATTTGTAAGTGAAAAGTAAATAAATGTACAGAATCATAACAATGAATATTACATAAATATACATATCATATCACCGAAGTAAATAGACCGAAGGATTCGTATCTACCATAACAAATTTCTATTTTCCTGTAACCACAACACATAGAACATTATATAAAAAAATTAAATATTCACATGCACGATTCTGTACTCGTCGTCAATTTAAATGAACATGTATTTTAATGTTTAATGCTTATTGATTTTGCAATTCTAAGTACTATCCAATACATGTCAAAAAAAGTTTTGAATCACAAAGAACAAAAGATGAGCAATACAGACTAAGCCAGATGACAAATAAATACAACGTCAACATATTAGTAATGACAGAAATCATGTGATTATAATATATATAGCATTACCTTGTGTCATTATTGTTATCATTTTTGTAGTTGTATTCGTTAAAAGAAAAAAATATATATCATACATTTCAAAAACGGTTTTAGAAAATACTATGTTTTACTAATCGAGGAAATCCTGACCAGACAGGAAACGAAACATCAACTAGGCTTCTTGAAGATTATGATTTGATTTGATATAATGGCATGCCTAACAACGGAAGTCTAGATGAGGAGGGTAAAAATGTAAATGTCATTTGATTAATATCATCCTACATCACCTCTGGTACTGTAATTGTTGTAATTAGTCTAATAAATTAAAATACAACAATACGAGAAATCTATTAAAGCCGTCCTGGCGGCCATCGTGAATAACGAATAGACACCAAATTAACAACACTCGGTCAGCACCTAGTATTATTAGAAAAGAAGTATATTTTGTATATATTTCTCCTTGGGTCCTATGTTAAAATAAGTTACCCGTAACGACCATCTTAGATGATGGATCGGCACCAAAATAACGTCAGGACCTCATATGGAATATCAATGCTTTTTTTTTTTGTTCCAATACATTCAATGATTCTCTAGAATAGGTCCTATCTTAAACTTAGTCACACTAACCTCCATGTCAGATAAATGATCAGCACAAAAGTATAGATACTTGGTTAATACCTCATAGGGAACATTCATGCCAAGTGTAAGACGTTCAAAATGTGAAATATGAACGGACGGACATACAGTCAGGCGGACAGACGGACGGAATGACGACGGATGCAAAGTGCTGGCAATAGGCTACTGATCCCTTTGAGTTAGGGCTAAAAATTGAAAAAAAAATTACCTTTCGAAGCATGCAGATCATTGAGATGAAGTATGTTCTATTATTGAATTTGCATATAAGCATGGTGCATGGAATTCCCCTTTAAATATCCATAGCAATCATTTACATTGAAAACGTATAGTTTCACTGTAGCTTTCAGATGAATTTCATTATTCAGCTACGGAACCAATGTGTTTATCCGGCGCTTCCAATATGTCCTGATAATGCTTATTTTGATCTATTCCTTAGAGTTGTATTATAAACATCAGGGTGTATAAACTGTTATCCGCAAAATCATTCAGTTACGAATTTAATATTTTGCTTCCTCTTTCGATCCAATTTACAAATGCGTAGATCAGAAAAAAAATAGTAAATATATTCGTACGGTCTCCATTTCAAATGAATATTACATACGCCCCACGTCATGAAAATAAATATACCGAACATTGTTTATTCACCATAACAAAGAACGAACTCGACCTACTTACAGCATATAACAAAGGCATATAGATCACTATAGATCTGTACATTGAAATGTCGTCTGCTTCAATCTATTTTAAATATTTAAAGACCATTAATTTCGCAATCAATACTTATATCTCCTCTTTGAATATTCAAGTAGTATATGGTACAATGCCTAACTATACAACTATACAATTCTAGAGACGAACATCTTACAAATTCTGTGGTCCATTTTATAGCTTCTTTGCATTATGTAAGGACCCGTATGTGCTTCAAAAGTACCACATGCTAATATATATTTATTAAACACAGACATGTGTTTATTCCACCCTAGTGGTCACACACCTTGTAAAACCCGACATTTATATATATGAGGTACAATTCCCTGCAACTTTTAGAGATTAACCTACTACTGACGTACTATAACGGTAGGCCTACCGAGGCCTACCGATGACAGAAGAGATGGCAGTGTTTTAGACTAGTAAGCCAAGGCCACTACTTTTTAAAAATGCAAATGCCATATATATATTCCAAGCATTGTGTCATTCGCATTTATAAGTATATTGATGAAGTGAAATAACGGACCGACCTGTATGCTTCGTCTAGATAATCTGAGTCTGAACATTGAAGTTGAAGCGTTGTGCCAACTTGTGGTAGATCTATATACTGCCCGTATGAAAGGCATAAGACTAGGATTTATACTGACATATATTTCTGTATGATTTTATAAATCGTTCCGTGTGCTGTTCACGTAATTATTGACAAAACGTGACGATCAGTAGTAGGGTATACTTTATATTATCGAAGAAAATAACTGTTTAAGTGGTTTCTTCACACGACTTGCGTAAAATTGCCTACCTTCAAACAAATATAGAAACATAACTTGAAATGGAGACATTAAAGGAACATCTGCAGAAATAAGGGAGAGAAAACATATTAACACATGACATAAAAAGCAATTCCTGCTTTAGTCAGGATGTGTATCAAAACACGGACAATCGTTAAGTACTGCGGTGCAACGTTATAACGAAATAAAATAAATTAAGTTATGTGTCCTAAACTAGCCACCGTAGTTTATGTGACTGAGAGGATATGCCCTTCGATATGAAAAATTGACAATAGGTCAGTCGAACTAAAATACTGTTATCAAAATAGGATAACCTGTAAATTTAATATCGTGCTCATTTAAAATAAACCCGTGTACTGTATTAAATTGTATTGTTTTAGGATTTTGCGTTTATTACACATGCATTCAATTAAAAAATATATATATTTCATCTAAATAATTAAGATATCCCGTCAATTTGATAATAAAACAGTCAACACATTTGTATTTTTATGATGATGACCAATGTTGTATGTTCTATACTAATCGAAACAGCTTCATGTGGAATTCGCATGCGTTAGTTGTATATTGATACTACACGATCCCCTGGTCTAGGGGTGAGAACATTGTTTTAAAACAATAATTATTTCGCTTCTAGTAAGCGTAGATGTCATGCTACGGAAACATAAGTAGTTTTATCAAATGGATAAAACAAATTGTCTAAAAACAAAGTGGGACCTTATCCTATGCAGTGAGACAACAGGGCAATCCAATTAATATTTGACTTGGTTTGCATTCCAGCACTATCGTGGAGCCACAAACATCTGTCCGACCATCCATCTCTCTCTCTCTCTCTCTCTCTCTCTCTCTCTCTCTCTCTCTCTCTCTCTCTCTCTCTCTCTCTCTCTCTCTCTCTCTCTCTCTCTCTCTCTCTCTCTCTCTCTCTCTCTCTCTCTCTCTCTCTCTCTCTCTCTCTCTCTCTCTCTCTCTCTCTCCTCCTCTCTCTCTCTCTCTCTCTCTCTCTCTCTCCTACCTCTGTGTGTCTGTGTGGCTGTGGCATATGACATTTTATCACGTTTTATCATGCTACATATGTCTACTTGATTGAACAGTATATTGCCAAAAATACATATAAATGCTTATTTTGTACCGCATAATGTAAATAGAAATGTATACCTCTTCAACTGTGTGTTGTTTCTGTCCTTGTGGAATAAATGCTGGCATGCTTTTTTATTTTGTTATTGTTAATAAAATTTATAAATTTCCTTTACTGTATTCTTACGTTTTGCTTGCGTATTTTATGGTAACTCTGACCTTTAACAGTACCAAAGTAAGAACACTTGGTCAGCACCTCATAAGAAACATTCTGACCACGTTTAATTTCAATCCATTCTGTGGTTCTCCAATATCCATAACAGTCCGATTTATGTTAATTACCGTTAGTTTCACTGAAGTATCCAGCTGGATTTTATTATTCAGCTATTGACCCAATCTATTGGTCGGTGATTCCGTCTTTCCTAATAATACTATTTTGTTCTTTTCCTTTGAGTTATATAATAAATATCAGGATATATAAAAACTGCAATACGCAGAATATTTCTGTTCCCAAATATATATTTCACATCTGTTCCATACAATTTATAAATGCTTAGGTGAAAAGTAAATAGATGTACTGAATCATAACAATGAATATTACATAGATATACATATCATATCACCGAAGTAAATAGACCGAAGGATTCGTATCTACCATAACAAATGTCTATTTACCTGTAACCACAACACATAGAACATTATATACAAAAATTAAATATTCACATGCACGATTCTGTACTCGTCGTCTATTTAAATGAACATGTATTTTAATGTTTAATGCTTATTTATTTCGCAATCGATACCTCAAATCAGTCTTTTAATATCCAAGTACTATCCAATACATGTCAGACTTTAAAGATGTTTTGAATCACAAAAACTATTCCAGCTGTATCAGCAAGGCTTAAGGCGTTATTGATACACCCATGTGTCAGGATAACACAGTACGGATCGGTGAACAGAATGCTGTCAATGAAGGACAAATAAATATGTTTTTGTATTTCTGTTAAACGTCGCACACAAGACTATTTCAGTGCTGCGGGCTGGACTCGAAGTCACGACCTCGCGAACAAAAGATGAGCAGTACAGACTGAGCCAGATGACAAATAGATACAACGTCAACATATTAGTAATGACAGAAATCATGTGATTATAATATATATAGCATTACCCTGTGTCATTATTGTTATCATTTTTGTAGTTGTATTCGTTAAAAGAAAAAAATATATATAATACATTTCAAAAACGGTTTTAGAAAATACAATGTTTTACTAATCGAGGAAATCCTGACCAGACAGGAAACGAAACATCAACTAGGCTTCTTGAAGATTATGATTTGATTTGATATAATGGCATGCCTAACAACGGAAGTCTAGATGAGGAGGGTAAACATGTAAATGTCATTTGATTAATATCATCCTACATCACCTCTGGTACTGTAATTATTGTAATTAGTCTAATAAATTAAAATACAACAATACGAGAAATCATCTGTAGATTTGATGAGCAATAGATCCTATATTAAGGCCCTCCTGCCGGCCATCGTGAATAACGAATCGACAACAAATTAACAACAGTCGGTCAGCACCTAGTATTATTAAAAATTAGATATATTTGGTATATATTTCTCCTTGGGTCCTATGTTAAATTAAGTTACTCGTAACGACAATCTTAGATGATGGATCGGCACCGAAATAACGTCAAGACCTCATATGGAATATCAATGCTAGTTTTGTTCCAATACATTCAATGATTCTCTAGAAAAGGTCCTATCTTTAACTTAGTCACACTAACCTCCATGTCAAATAAATGATCAGCACAAAAGTATAGATACTTGGTTAACACATCATAGGGAACATTCATGCCATGTGTAAGAAGTTCAAAATGTGAAATATGAACGGACAGACAGGCGGACAGACGGACGGAATGACGACGGAGGCAAAGTGCTGGCAATAGGCTACTGATCCCTTTGAGTTAGGGCTAAAAATTGACAAAAATTACCTTTCGAAGCATGCAGATCATTGAGATGAAATATGTACTATTATTGAATTTGCATATAAGCATGGTGCATGGAATTCCCCTTTAAATATCCATAGCAATCATTTACATTGAAAACGTATAGTTTCACTGTAGCTTTCAGATGAATTTCATTATTCAGCTACGGAACCAATGTGTTTATCCGGCGCTTCCAATATGTCCAAATAATACTTATTTTGTTCTACTCCTCAAAGGAATATTATAAACAGAATGTATTAACTGTTATCCGCAAAATAATTCTGTTACGAATTTGATATTTTGCTTCCTCTTTCAACGTAAATTACAAATGCGTAGATAAAAAAATAGCAAATTTTCAAATGAATATCATATAAGCCCCGCTTCATCAAAATGAATATATCGAAAATCGTTTATTCACCATAACACAGAACGACCTTGACCTACTTACAGCAGGTAACAAAGGCATATAGATCAATATATCAATAAATAATATAAAATGCACCATTCTGTACACCGAAATGTCGTCTACTTCAGTTTATTTAAATATCTAAAGATCATTCATTTCGCAATCAACACTTTATATCTGCTCTTTGAATATTCAAGTAGTATGCGGTACAGTGCCTAACTTTATAACTATAGTATTCTAGAGTCAACGTTCTGTTGTCCATTTCATTGTTTCTTGACATTATGTAAGGACCCGTCTGTGTTTCGAAAGAAGCACATGAGAAGCTTTATTAACAATATATATATATATATATATATATATATATATATATATATATATATATATATATATATATATATATATATATATATATATATGTGTGTGTATGTATGTATGTATGTATGTATGTATGTATGTATGTACGTATGTATTCCACCCCAGTGGTCACAAACCCGACATTTATGTATATGAAGTACAATTCTCTGCAACTTTTGGAGATAAACCTACTACTGACGTACTATAACATTAGGCCTACCGAGGCCTACCGATGGAAGAAATTGACAGAACAGATGGCAGTGTTTTTGACTAGTGAGAATAGGCCGCTACACTTTAAAAATGAAAACGTCATACATATATACATATATTCCAAGCATTGTGTCATTCGCATTTATAGGTATATCGATGAAGTGAAATAACGGGCCGACCTGTATGCTCCGTCTGGACAATCCGAGTCTCGACATTGAAGTTGAAGCGTTGTGCCAACTTGTGGTAGACTTACATACTGCCCATATGAAAGGCATAAGACTAGAGTTTAGACTGACATATATTTCTGTATGATTTTGAAATCGTTCTGTGTGCAGTACACGTAATTATTGACAAAACGTGACGACAGGTAGTAGGCTATACTTAATATTATCGAAGAAAATAACTGTTAAAGCGGTTTCTTCAGACAACTTGCGTAACATTGCCTACCTTCAAACAAATATAGAAAAAAAATGAATGGAGACATTAAAGGAACATCTGCAGAAATAAGGGAGAGAATACATATTAAAAATATTATAAACATAATACCAAAGTTATAATGCTCAAGACGATATCGTTTCTGTCAATTAGACTTCATCAGTTGAGCTCCAATTTGAAAAGTATATGTATTTTCTAAAGATAAAGTGGTATCATACAAGGCCAAATAATATCTCTAAAATTATAGCCGAAATCCGTCTAAGAATAACCACTGTAAAAAAAATGACTATCTTAGGTTTAGAAAATTTTCGAATTTAAATAGTGTTAACAGTGCCAAATATTACATTAGTATAAGATGAACAGCTGGTACCGAAATCTAGGTTTATGTATACCCTCGGGGACTCAAAACGGTCCACCAGCAGTGGCAACGACCTAGTGGTTAAAAATATTATAAACATAATACCAAAGTTATAATGCTCAAGACGATATCGTTTCTGTCAATTAGACTTCATCAGTTGAGCTCCAATTTGAAAAGTATATGTATTTTCTAAAGATAAAGTGGTATCATACAAGGCCAAATAATATCTCTAAAATTATAGCCGAAATCCGTCTAAGAATAACCACTGTAAAAAAAATGACTATCTTAGGTTTAGAAAATTTTCGAATTTAAATAGTGTTAACAGTGCCAAATATTACTTTAGTATATAAGATGAACAGCTGGTACCGAAATCTAGGTTTATGTATACCCTCGGGGACTCAAAACGGGTCCACCAGCAGTGGCAACGACCTAGTGGTTAAAAATATTATAAACATAATACCAAAGTTATAATGCTCAAGACGATATCGTTTCTGTCATTTAGACTTCATCAGTTGAGCTCCAATTTGAAAAGTATAATGTATTTTCTAAAGATAAAGTGGTATCATACAAGGCCAAATAATATCTCTAAAATTATAGCCGAAATCCGTCTAAGAATAACCACTGTAAAAAAAATGACTATCTTAGGTTTAGAAAATTTTCGAATTTAAATAGTGTTAACAGTGCCAAATATTACTTTAGTATAAGATGAACAGCTGGTACCGAAATCTAGGTTTATGTATACCCTCGGGGACTCAAAACGGTCCACCAGCAGTGGCAACGACCTAGTGGTTAAAAATATTATAAACATAATACCAAAGTTGTAATGCTCAAGACGATATCGTTTCTGTCAATTAGACTTCATCAGTTGAGCTCCAATTTGAAAAGTATATGTATTTTCTAAAGATAAAGTGGTATCATACAAGGCCAAATAATATCTCTAAAATTATAGCCGAAATCCGTCTAAGAATAACCACATGACATAAAAAGCAATTCCTACTTTAGTCAGGATATATAGCAAAACACGGACAATCATTAAGTACTGCGATGCAATGGTTTATATGAAATATTTGAGAGGAAAAAAATTCAATGCAGACATTACTTAGACACAATTCCATCACTCAGATCAGCACTCAGAAAGTTGCTTAATTGTATCTTACTTTGTGGTAAAATGTGATTATATACGCTCAGTAAAAATGCAGATAAGATAGGACATTCATTTTCTGGGTATTAAATGGTTGATATTTATCATTTGATTAGCATTATCAATATAAAATATTGTATTACCACCATTAAATTGTATATTTCATACTTTACGCCAATTTCATTAAATATTATATTTCTTTTTTATTTTATATTCCCATTTTAATTACTGCGGACCTGCCAAGGGTTTGACACCGGTGCACGTGGTTAGCACACCGCCGTATGCAAAATTGTTATCACCTTTGGGAAGGTATTACTGATTTAACAGCATGTATTGTTTTACAAAGATACATGTGGCGATACTGTTGTAAACGTCGTGATGTAAACTGCAGTTTTGATTTGGAGATTTATAAATCAAACGTCATTCTTATATACGTT
>BROG01001748.1:0-29966 GCA_030159075.1 Atrina japonica | reverse complement strand
ATATTGGAAATCCATAAAAAATATTGGTTTCCTGTTTCCAAAATAGCGGATTTCCGCTAAATATTGGAAGAAAATCATCAATGATAAATAAACGCAGCTATTTTTGTTTTATTTATCTATACATACACGTATATATAGTGCATTTCCTTGCCACTTTTTTCTATTTTGAACAATATGCATATTTCCTGAACTTTTCTTTTAAGGTCACACATGCAGAACTTCGAATTAAGATCAACTGATTATATATATGAAGCAGAAATGTGCAGCCTCATCGTTGCAAATGAAAAAAAATTCAGGCATTCACCAACAGATGCCTGCGGAACATCCTAAGAATATGGTGGCCAAACAAAATCTCAAACGAACAGCTATGGGGAAAAACAGGCCAGGTCCCAATAACATCAAAATTAAAGAAATGGAATTTGAAGTGGCTAGGGCATACCCCCAGGAAAGGCCGAACCTATATCACCTGCCAAGCCCCAAGATGGACACCTCAGGAAAAAAGGAAAAGGGGATGACCAAGGCTAAACTGAAGGAGAGTGCTGTAAATGGAAATGGCAGATGGGGGCTACACCTGGAACACCTTGCATCAACTCGCCAGGAACCGAGTTAGATGGAGAGGAATTGTCTGTGGCCTATGCTCCACAAGGGAGTAACAAAGGCTTAAGTCAAGATTATCAACATCAAAATGGGAACTTAAAAAACACTGACCACACTCTTGTCCTAACACAATGACCATTGTTCAGAAGATGAAGACAAATCCAAGAACACCGATGTCTTCTACAAATATGACTTCTGCAGCTGGACTCTATACTGCCAGTTTGGTCTTTAGTACGTTTTAAAACTCTTTCGTCCAATTTATCGCACACAGTCTATCGCTACATTTCAACACTTCCGGTAGAGAATATAAAAATATTTATGAGCTGTACAATGGTGATGATCATCATAACCATCCACTTCATCACCTGATTTTACAAGTACATGTGCACTGAGGTAACTTCCATGACGTAGGTAGTGCTATCACTTCAAGACATAAAGTCCATCAAAAAGTTTTGTTAAATTAACTTCGGAGTAAGCATTCCGTCTCAACCATTTCCCTGCAACATCCTTAAGACTGTCATACTGATCCTTAAGTTCATGAGATCTTGTATAAAAAATAACGTTTGCAACACCTGAAAAATAAAATGAAAATCAAAGCAAGGACTAACAAACAATGAATGCAAATAAAACCAGTAACAAAAAACTCATAAGTGTCATTGATATAAAGCATCGTTAATGAATATGGTCAGAATTTTAGGAAACAGACTTAGGATATCTAATACAATGTTGCAAACAAACAAAGTGACCAGAATTACTAACACCCCCCCCCCCCCCAATCTCTGGATCATAAATGATTAACACATTGCAGACAGAATAGCTTAGTTAATAGAGCACCAGATCTTCAGCAAGAAGGTCTCTAGTTCGATCGCCGAGTGTGCCAGATTTTCAGAGGCAAGTTTTCATCTACCGTACACCCAGCTCTATGCCTAGATGGAGGCTAAATCTTCTAGGATATGCAGTTTGATACCGTTGTTGGATTTTACAAAGCTGTTTTGGAAATAGAAGGACACACTAGAAATCTCTGCCTGCCTCACAGTAATCATTTAATCAAGCCAAAGCAAGTGATACACATCTTTGACATGATGACTTATGGTGTCAAGATGAACAAATCCAAATATTTAAAATCAATTTTTTTTAAATCTCCAATATAAACACATTTCAAATTGCATTCCTATCAGCCCCCTAAACTACAATCCCAGTTAAAATTTGTTAGATGAGACAACAATTTATAATTAGGGTCACAAAATGAAGGTAAAATTTACAAACTGAAGGTAAAAAATTACAAACTGAAGACGGTAAAAAATTACTTTTTTCTTTGGATCCTTCTTCCATACTATCAATAGCCTTTCTGTAGTCAAACACATGCTCTAAGAAACAGAGTTGATGGTATAATTTAGTATCCGAGTACTGCAATGCAAAAAAAAAATCATATAAAAGTTACCATGTAGTAAGCATAAACACACAACCAGAGACTTTAATCTCTATCATCACATAAAATTTACAGATCAGAAATACACAACTTGGAATCGTCAATTACTTATAAATACTTTGAACGCCACTACGTTATTTGTGTTATGGTTTGTTAGTGTATTAGAGTTATCCCCCCTTTACTAACTCTTGATTATTATGGGATATCGTGATTGTTGTGACCATGTGTTTCCGGTGAATAAAAGTTTCACTTGTTTAAAGACGTCTTCATTCTTTACTGGCGTGGTGGCAGTCGGTTATCTTACCTACGCTTTCCGGAAGAATCGGAGCAACTATTCTACAGTCTGGGTGAAGTATCGTCCTCGCAAACCTTGCATAAACAAGACAGTTTATTCCTTTACTGTACACTGAAATTTTTATCTCGCACTTGAACATCGCCTCAACAATGGCGCAACACAGAGCACCAAAACAATGGTCATTATCTAAGAACGAGACAATAACCACATTTGAATCGTGGCGTCAAAATTTGCAATATACTCTTTCATTAGACCCCAACTTTGCCAATTTCCTTGTCGATGGATTTGTTTGGACTAAGAAAGGTGTCGCTAATCCAACTCGCGGCTTACAAGACGATGGCGATGACGTTGCGCAGGCAGCACGCCGCACTGCAGCACAGAAACTAGCCCATCTTGAGCTAATGTTAGGGCAGATCGCCAATTACTGCCCTATAATATCGCGCAACACAATCGTCAAACAGTCAACGTCCTTAAACACCATTTGGCAAGCAATTCGATTACATTTTGGCTTTCAGTCTACCGGGGGCCATTTCCTAGACTTTGACCTTATACACTTAGAGCCCGGTGAACGTCCCGAAGATTTATTTCAAAGATTAACTAGTTTTATTGAGGATAACCTACTAACACAAGGAGGTGGAATTACCCACCATAGTGATGACATACCCAATGACGAGGAGGTATCCCCCTCCTTAGAAAACCTGATCGTGCTAACGTGGCTGCGTTTAATAAATAAAGATCTCCCTGCCCTTGTCAAACAACGATATGGTACAGAGTTGAGATCAAAAACATTAGCCTCACTCAGACCAGAGATTTCACAGGCATTAAATAGTCTTCTGGACGAAATTCATGCCACTTCCGAGTCCAAAGTCCTCCGCACTGCGTTCCGTACCAATCAGAGGACCAAACCTCGACAACCTACACGTTTTTATTCTGGTGAGGTTACCAACAAAAATCAATCAAGAATCTGCCCTCTATGTCAAGCAGCCGGTCGACCAAGTAAAGACCATTATCTAAGCCAGTGTTCATACCTACCACCTGCAGACAGGAAATTTATGAGCCGTGCTAGATTAGCCATTTCGTCTGAACAATTTTCCGATGAGGAAACCGACAATACAAATCTTTACCCGGATGACCATGAATCGAAGGATGACTACCAACCTACCAGTACCGCACCCTCAACTAGACGTGTGAGCACCAAACGTTCACCACAAATGAAGGTATTTCATGAGGGCCATCCTCTTCGAATTACGCTCGATAGCGGTGCTGAAATCAGCATGATCAAAACATCAGTCGCTAAGCACATAGGGGCAGTCATTAAGTCAACCAAACAAAGCGCCCTCCAGGCAGATGGCATTACCCCCCTGCCCACCGTCGGAGAAACACACCTGGAACTCACACGCGACAGTACGGTTTTACATATGGAAGCTCTTGTTGTCAATGATCTTGACGTTGATGTTCTAGCAGGGATGCCATTCATATCAAGCAATGATATTACAATTCGTCCATTTAAGCAGTACATTGTACTTGGCGATGGACCTGTCATACACTACGGTTTACCATCGGAAGGACCCATTTCCGTTCACCGTGTTAGACGCACCCATGCATATTTGCTCCGAAACGAAGCCTCGTCAACCGTTATCTGGCCAGGATCATATCTTGAAGTTAACATTCCGAAGGAAATACATCCTGAAAGTACTCTTATAATCGAGCCTCGTACAGATCTTAAACAGGCTCTGGACTGGCCGAAGCCCAACATCATCGAAGCTGTTGGAGGGAAAGTGCGCATTCCCAACGACACACGAGAGCCACAGATTGTACGCAAAAACGAACATTTGTGTCAAGTACATCTGGTTACTGCAGAAATTAACAACAACAATGCAACACTACCCTATAGGACAGTTCCTACCCCAGTGAGGACCATAGGCACCAGTAACAAACCTACTTATCACTCTATTGCTGTTAAGCTGGACCCCGACAACATTCTTCCGAGCGATATCAAGGATGACTTTAAAAACACATTACAAGAATATGATGCAGTGTTCGAACCTGATTTTAAAGGATATAACGGTGCAGTGGGTGAATTTAAGTCTCACATTAACATGGGTCCCACACTTCCGCCTCAGCGAAAAGGCAGATTGCCTCAATATTCACGTGACAAGCTCATAGACTTGCAACAAAAGTGTGACGAACTGGAGTCACTTGGTGTTATACGCAAACCAGAGGAGATCGATATCACGGTGGAGTACCTAAATCCATCATTTCTAGTAAAAAAGGCAAATGGAGGCCATCGACTTGTTACCGCGTTTGAGGACATAGGGAGATACAGCAAACCACAACCGTCCCTGATGCCTGATGTAGACTACATACTGCGGTCCATTGGACGATGGAAATACATTATTATCTCTGACCTTACCAGCGCATTCTATCAAATACCACTATCAAAAGCATCTATGAAGTTTTGTGGAATTGTCACACCCTTCAAAGGAGTCCGAGTCTATACCCGTTGTGCCATGGGTATGCCGGGATCGGAAACTGCTCTGGAGGAACTCATGTGCCGCGTCCTAGGAGACTGTCTCCATGACGGAGTTATTGCTAAGTTAGCTGACGATCTGTACTGCGGTGCCGATACTCCCGAAGAGTTGTTACAAAACTGGAAACGTGTTCTGTCATCCCTGCAAAAAGCTGGTCTTTGCCTCTCCCCCTCAAAGACCCTTATTTGCCCACGCTCAACCACGATTCTAGGGTGGACATGGACCCAGGGTCAATTATCAGCTAGCAGCCACAAAATTGCGGCATTAGCGTCATGCAAAGTACCGGAAACCGTCTTCGGACTACGATCTTTCTTAGGCACTTACAAAGTGCTGAGTCGTGTCATTCCTAACACTTCCGATGTTCTTGCGCCATTAGAAGATGCTGTCGCCGGCCTCACGTCGAAGGACAAAATACCATGGACCGATCACTTGCGAGATTTATTTAGTGAGGCTCAGAACAGGCTGTCCTCCAACAGAACAATTGTACTTCCTTCACCACAGGATACCCTTTGGATTGTTACCGACGGATCTGTGTCGAAACGTGGATTAGGTGCAACCCTGTACGTAATGCGAGACAACCGATTGTTTTTAGCTGGATTCTACAGTGCTAAACTCCGTAAGCACCAAGTAACGTGGTTACCCTGTGAGATTGAAGCACTTTGCATCGGCGCCGCGGTGAAGCACTTCAGCCCATATATCATTCAATCTAATAACCGAACGTATGTATTGACCGACAGCAAACCGTGCGTACAAGCAATTGACAAGTTAAGCCGTGGAGAGTTCTCCGCAAGTCCGAGGGTCACTTCTTTTCTGTCCGTGGCAAGCAGGTACCAAATTACCTTAAAGCACCTCGCAGGATCTGCCAATATCCCGTCTGATTTCGCGAGCAGAAATGCACCAGACTGCAATGAGCCGAACTGCCAAATATGTAGTTTTATCATACAAACTGAAGATTCCGTAGTGCGGTCCGTCAAGATTCAGGATATTCTGGACAATCCTCAGGCACTGCCGTTTAGCACACGATCCGCCTGGATTAATATTCAAGCAGAGTGCCCTGACTTAAGACGAGTACATGCACATCTCAAACAGGGAACTAGACCCTCCAAAAAGTTAACCAACATACGGGATGTGAAACGCTACCTCAACGTTGCTACTATTGCAAAGGATGGTCTTCTCGTTGTACCACAAAACAACCCATTACAACCACTCTCAGAACTTATAATAGTACCTCGTGATATTCTGGGCGGTTTAGTTACAGCCCTCCACATCCGCTTAGACCACCCAAGCAAACATCAGATGCTCCTACTCATGAAACGTAAATTTTACGCTTTAGACATCTCTCAGTCAATTGATCATGTGTGCGACTCCTGTCACACATGTGCCTCTCTACGGAAAATTCCTACAGCTTACAAGGAGCAGTCATCCGAGTTACCTCCTGCTGCAATTGGAATTAATTTTGCAGCTGACGTCATTAAACGGAATCGACAATTGATATTTTTGTTACGTGAATCAGTTACTGCATACACATGTGCTATTATTATTCCTGATGAAAAGTGTGAGACCTTAAGAGATGCATTACTAAGGTTGTGTATGGAACTGCACCCACTGGACGGTCCTCGTGCAATTATACGTGTTGATCCAGCCCCAGGATTTCTGGCAATGCGTGAGGATAAACTCCTTCAACGATTTCATATCAACTTAGAAATAGGACGTGTAAAGAACCCCAACAAAAACCCTATTGCAGAGAGAGCGATTGGTGAACTCACAGACGAGCTTTTAAAACAAGAGCCTGGTGGTGGTCCTCTCACTCCGCTCAACCTCTCTATAGCTGTAGCCCGATTAAACTCTCGAATTCGCAGTTTCGGTCTCTCTGCACGCGAATTATATACACAGCGTGACCAGTTTACGCATGAACAACTGCCCATTGCAGACAAAGATGTCATCCAGCATACTGCTGACCGTCGCCAGTCCAATCACATCAGCAGCTCCATCTCAAAGTCTAACATGAAAAGTCCACACTCGTGTCCTCCTATATCTATTGGTGATCTCGTTTACTTATATTCAAAGACAAAACTAGGGCCCGTTCTAAGTACATAGTTGTGTCCGTCGTTGATGAGTGGTGCTACATCAAGAAATTCATTGGAAACCAACTCCGTTCTAACTCATACAAAGTTAAACTAAACGAATGTTATCGCATACCGACTGAGATTCCAAATCTTACCAACACTAATCACTTTTCGGATTTAGATAGTGATGACATGGACGATATGGATGTAGCGTTGACGAGCAGTTCTCCGCTTGATTGTGAGGTATCAAATGAAATACCTATAGACAGTGTCGAACTTCATGAACCTGTACCGGCCGTGCTATCCACTCCGCCGGATCAATTCTTAGACTCTCAGAACGTTAGTCCACACAAACAACCCCTTTCACGACCTCAACGGGCCCGCAAGCCCCCTACATATCTTCAAGATTATGAAGTTGGCTAATAGTCCTTATAGTTACATTCAGTGTGTCTCAATTTGTGAAAGAGTATACAAAGTATACTGCCAATACATGTACTCTCCATGTGTAATAGACTCGTACATTCAACATGTATCTGTATTGTGAGTTTCCTAAAGCTTTATTGTTTATTTACTTGTACAAAAAGTCACAAGTTAAGTTATGCATAGTCATATGCCTAATTTTTTTTCTAGTGAACCATTTCCATTTTATTCAAACTCAAAGATATTGGAGAAAAGACATGTCTTTTTACCTTTTTGTTTTAAATACTTTTCACAATAGTAATAGCAAGAGTCATATGCCAAACAACCCATTTTGTTTTAAGAAATAGAAGAAAAGTGGTTCCGCCACTACGTTATTTGTGTTATGGTTTGTTAGTGTATTAGAGTTATCCCCCCTTTACTAACTCTTGATTATTATGAGATATCGTGATTGTTGTGACCATGTGTTTCCGGTGAATAAAAGTTTCACTTGTTTAAAGACGTCTTCATTCTTTACTGGCGGAAAGTAACACAGTGGAACCTGTCTATTAACAGTAATTATTTGGTTTTGATTACTTTCATGGTAATTACTTGATTCTGATTACCATTACAGTAATTACTTGGTACTGATCCCTTTCACAGTAATTACTTGGACCTGATTACTTTTATTGTAATTATCTAGTCCTGATTGCTCACAGTAATTACTTGGGTGATTACTGTAACTGCAATTACTTGGTCCTGATATCTCTCATACAGTAATTACATGGTATTGATTACTTTCACAGTAATTACTTGACTCTGATTATCATTACAGTAATTACTTGGTACTGATCCCTTTCACAGTAATTACTTGGACCTGATTACTTTTATTGTAATTATCTAGTCCTGATTGCTCACAGTAATTACTTGGGTGATTACTGTAACTGCAATTACTTGGGTGATTACTGTAACTGCAATTACTTGGTCCTGATATCTCACAGTAATTACTTGGCCTGGCTTGTTTTCAAAGTAATTTCTTGGTTCTGAATACTATCACAGTAATTTGTGTCTGACTATTGTAACAGTAATTAAGTGGTTCTGATTAATTTCACAGTAATAACTTGGTTCCCAATACTGTAAAAGTAATTAATTCTGAGTACTTTCACAGTAATTACTTAGTCTTTATTACTGTAACACCTCTACAAACCTCAGGATGAAGAACTCCCCTTTGACAAGCTGCACATATTGGGTTGCCTCTTTGGAACACTAATGGCATTTTTCTTGTCCGCGTTCCACATGCTGTATCCTCACACACCAACCAACCCTTTAAAATCAACATCAATTACATACCGGTAAATTTTATAAAAGTTCTCGAACTGATTTCAGTAAATTGGACAGAAGCAAAAAGAAATTTGCAGTAGATTGATTAATTCCACTGAAAAGGCTTGCCAACAATAAAGGTTCTGCAATTTCCCTTCTAAATATACAAGTAAATGTAAATGATCAGGGCAACACCAAACCTGATCAATGAAAGATAAATTATCTTTACTTTTTTATATTCATCTATAATCATTATTATAAGTAATAAAATAAAATTTGCAATTAAAACCCATTAATAAATTTCCATACTAATTCTTTAATTTGATTAAAATTGTAGATCCATTTGATAACTTGTATTTAATTTTTTTTATATCGTTTTTAAGCAATAATTATATGTAAACATATTTTTGTTACTTGACGGAGCCTGAAAAAATGCCGTACGCGTTATGACCAGGGATTTTTTTTACTCAATGCAAGTCATGACCAGCTTTTTCACATTTAGAGGTTGACAGGTATGAAATAATAAGGTTGAAATTATCAATTGCAATTAAAAAGGTGCTAAAACTGTTTTTCTCAAGCCATTTTCACAAAATATATAGGAATTTAATAAACACAGCTAATGCCCCTATAAAAAGAAAATAACTAACTTTATAGTAATTAAAAATAGCCCTGTCAAAAAAAAAAAAAAAAAAAAAAAAAAAAGGGGGCCATTGTCCCAAAACATACAGGTCCAATCCAGCATCTGAAGGCTTGTGGTACGGTACAGAATCTCCTATAAGTGCCTGGATTTATATTTCAAATTCAGGCAAAAAAGACTTATTTTGTGCGAGTAGGCAACATAGCTTTGGACAGTGTTAAAGATCAGTCTTACCTGATAGTATTGTTGTATGTGACGTCTGATCAATGCCTTTAACTGATTGGCTATAAGCTTTGTTGAACCCACAAAATTCATTGCGCATTCCTTGTTTGGACAGGAAGACAGAGTGCATGTGGTGAATTCATCCTAAAATATACAAAATTTTTCTTCCTTCATTTGCATCACAACACAATAGGAATACTTACTTTTAATCTACCACAATTTCTGTATTAGAAGCCCGCCGGGGATGTTCCATTTTCCATAAGGGTGGCATATATTGAAGTAGAATTATTGATGGTTACTTGTCCAAAATGTTATTATACCTCACATTATTGACATGATAAATAAAGAAATATGATTGTTCAAGAGAAATCACGTAGGCGTGCAACAAATCTTTATGACTCACGGTCATGTCTACCCCACTCAGAACCCCAATTTGTATTGAGCACCAGTTATCATTCTTGACACGGTAAGTGAAGAGTGATGTGATGCAGATGATAAACATAGAGGGAGCTCATAGTCAAGTAGACGTAAACAAACGTGGCAAACACAAAAGGCTTGAACTGTTTCACCAGGTGTGTAATGGAAGATGAAATTGACGATTTGAAGAGAAAAACAGACTTGTCATATAATTTTACAAAATAAGCAGTCAAATGCTTCAGAGACTTTCTATATGAAAGTGAATTAGCAGCACAGAATTTGAAGCATTACTTTGTGATCAGCTGAATCGTGCACTGAGGATATGTAATGTGAGTGCAAGCTCATCCAATCATACTTTCTTTCAGGACAATTAAACAATTTATTGCCGAGTAGTGAGGGAGATATTCTGTTTTGTTCAACCCAGAAAAAGCAGATTTTTCTTTACGATCAACAGGAATGTGATTCCATAATAGTGGGAAAGGAGGAAAATGGCTTATTTTTTAAAAAAGCAGGAATTCCAACAGGAGGAAAAATTCTCATCCCTGAATCAATGAAAATATATCTTTATTTACAATTAATGAAATGGATTTCCCCATCCCCTGTTCAAACCATTTATCATATTTTGTCGAAATCTACCATGCACAGAGATGAAACAGGAGGGGATGCTAACAGAAGACAAGTCACAATGGGTGTTCGCTGACAGCTATTAGCCTACGGCTCAAATGGATGGATGATTTTACTGTCAAATGATAAGACAAACTTACAGCACCATTGAAAACACCATCAACAACAATTTCTCTACCGCAGCTCTGGTTCGGACATTTGAATTTAAATTTCTCGCAGTCTTTATATTTCTCTTCATCCGAGATGTCGGTGCCACCAAGGAGGGCTTCATCCTCATCCTCAGCCTGTCTTGCGGCATGCCTGTATCCAGAGGGATCTAATCCTATTGGTTAAAATGGAAGAAATTTTATCACACTGTGCTTTAAAAAATCTTGGATGATAGTTTTCTGAATTTCAATCAGTATCCAAATCACATGTAGACAAATCAATAATGATAATCTTTTATTGATGGGTTTTAATGCAATATGTGTATAAGTGTTATTCAAAACTGTGAGAATAGCTTAACATTTTAAGGGAGATAACTCTAGAAAAATTTATGAATTATGATTAAACATTCATATTGCAAGCCAAAAATCACCCTATTTTATTAAACCATTGGACAATATATCTGGTTCTCAATCAACTGAACCATTGGTTCAGGTGAACTAAAAACAGGGGTGAAGAACTAGATACCGTCCAGGAGGTTTGTGCAATCCTTAAACTACATGAAACATGTGCAGGAAAATGTCAAATTACCAATTTTTAGGTAATTTATATATTGCTCCATGTTGATGTAATTACGATCAAATGATCAAGTAACTACCAGAAACGTGCAAGTCTATGAATGTAGGGGTCAACGACCACGAACACTTTCACCTGTCCTACAGTACAAGTAGTACTGAAACCACTTGTTCCAAAGTCAAATGTAACATTCAAAGATAATATTTTGTGTTTAAATAAGTATAATTCTTATTAAATTAATTTTCCCTTTGGACAAGTGAGGAGTAACATCTATTTGTCCAACCACAGTATGGACTTGTCCCGGACAAACCGGACAGTTGTTCCCCGGAATGAATAAAATTAAGATCATAGTCAACTGAAGTCATAACGGTCAATCGTCATTTGAAGTTACAATTTGGCACTTTAGGTGATGTTCTCACATCAGAGATTAACCAACAGCAAAACGGTTAACCAAATTGTTGATGTGGATGGACAGTTAATTCATAGGTCTATATTTGCTTCGCAATGCGGCTAAAAATATGAATCACTTACAATCTTCAGCAATGCGGCTAAAAATGTGAATCACCTACCCAAACACTCGGCAAGATGAGCCGCATCAGTACCCTCCACAGGATCACACAATCTTGATATGACAGGGTGTACTTGGTTCGCCAGATAATACTTAGTGTCTGAAACACACAAACATTGTCATACATCAATCATGGAATCAAATCATTTAGGATCACTCAGTCTTGATATGACAGGGCGACTTGGTTCGCTGGATAAAACTTAATGTCTGAAATATATAATACTGGATCATTCATGTATTGGTGCCTCAAATGAGATCACAGTCTTGAGACAACAAGGCAAACTTTGTAAACCAAATGATATATAGTGTCTGAAATATACTATACAATACAATATTGGTGCCTCCAATGAGATTAAAGTCTTGAGACAACAAGGCAAACTTTGTAAAGCAAATGATATATAGTGTCTGAAATATATTTTACAAGACAATATTGGTGCCTCAAATGAGATCAGTCTTGAGACAACAAGGCAAGTTTGTAAACCAAATGATATATAGTGTCTGAAATATACTATACAATACAATATTGGTGCCTCAAATGAGATCACAGTCTTGAGACAACAAGGCAAACTTTGTAAAGCAAATGATATATAGTGTCTGAAATATACTATACAATACAATATTGGTGCCTCCAATGAGATTAAAGTCTTGAGACAACAAGGCAAACTTTGTAAAGCAAATGATATATAGTGTCTGAAATATATTTTACAAGACAATATTGGTGCCTCAAATGAGATCAGTCTTGAGACAACAAGGCAAGTTTGTAAACCAAATGATATATAGTGTCTGAAATATACTATACAATACAATATTGGTGCCTCAAATGAGATCACAGTCTTGAGACGACAAGGCAAACTTTATAAACCAAATGATATATAGTGTCTGAAACATACTATACAAGACAATATTGGTGCCTCAAATGAGATCACGGTCTTGAGACGACAAGGCAAACTTTGTAAAGCAAATGATATACAGTGTCTGAAACATAGCTAACTGCAGCAGATCATTCAAGATCATACAACCCCGAGATGATAGGGTGCACTAGGTAATTTTCAAGTTTGAAATAAACAAAACTGAATCACTCAAACAACTATAATTACCATTAGTTCTCAAATTAAATGTATCATTTTACTCCCCACACCCTCCCCAATGACTGACAATACTCACCAACTTTCAGTGTTTCACTTTTTGCTAGTTCATCTGGGTGATAAGCTCTCTGAGATGCAGGAAGTGACGATCCATCCTATAACACACAAAAGCATTAATATGAATATATATTACAACTGTTAAAATAAACATCAGTTGTTTTAGAAAGTGAGTGCTTTGATCAGTTGTTTTAAAAGTGAGTGCTTTGATCAGTTGTTTTAGAAGTGAGTGCTTTGATCAGTTGTTTTTAAAGTGAGTGCTCTGATCAGTTGTTTTTAAAGTGAGTGCTCTGATCAGTTGTTTTTTAAGTTCGTCAATCAGTCAGCAATTTATTTTCATCATTATTAGTTTGCACACATATAAATCAAATTGCGATGGAATCTCTTTTTATATGCATTTTGGTTGAATTAATTTTTTTTTCATTTTTCTTTAGTCATGGTCTGTACACCAAATTGGTATTTTTTTCATCTAATTCTGTAAAAAATGCATGTACGTTATACTGGGAATGGAAACTGTAGATTACATATACATATGAATTATATCTCACCAAACTTATCACATGTATATCTCACCTGACATAATATCATACCTAACCTATAACATAGAGATCTCGTCTTACCTATAATATCTCACCTGACATATAATATCTCATCTAACCTATTACATGTATATCTTATCTGACCTATTATATCTCACCTGACCTATTATCTCATCAGACCCATATCTCACCTGACATATAATATATGTACATATTATATATGACCTTTCATATCTCACCTGACATATGATATATGTACATATTATATATGACCTTTCATATCTCACCTGACATATGATATATGTACATATTATATGTGACCTTCTATATCTCACCTGACATATTATATATGACCTTTTATATCTCACCTGACATATGATATATGTACATAATATATATGACCTATCATATCTCACCTGACATATGATATATGTACATATTATATATGACCTTCTATATCTCACCTGACATATGATATATGTACATATTATATATGACCTTCTATATCTCACCTGACATATGATATAAGCTACAGTGTCACCTCCTTTCATTTTCCTTCCACCTTTGCTGTTATACCTCAAAGCCACCTGTACATGTGGCAAGCTTTTCTTGTCTGGATAATCTTCGGGGTTTTTAGTCAGTTGCTGTAGTAAAAGATATCAAATTTTCCAGTTAACAACTTTCTATAATGACATTATAAATGGCAGGGCTAACCAGGGCACCTTGCTAAAACCCTCTACCTGGAACACTATATTATGCGAGGAAATAGATACCACTTAATCTATAATGTTTAACAGCATGTACAACTGATGGCT
Organism: Atrina japonica; assembly: GCA_030159075.1. Taxonomy (NCBI): domain Eukaryota; kingdom Metazoa; phylum Mollusca; class Bivalvia; order Pterioida; family Pinnidae; genus Atrina; species Atrina japonica. The sequence goes on along the minus strand of BROG01001748.1, from coordinate 15,648 downwards.
CACCATTGTGTAATGTCAACAAATGTTGGTCAACACTACATAACTGTAGTGCCCTTTGTGTTGGCATATAGTATCACTCTTTTTTTTTAACTCCATGGTTATGGTACTGGATCCGTAGTTGGCTACAGATAAATTTTTTTGACAATTTTATTACTTCTTTAAACTGTATTATGATATGGAATTTCACCCACAAAATGATTACCCCTAACTGTTATATATGGATAATTTGGTTTGGTCTTGTGTGATTAAAAACAGCTTTTCTGTAGCCAAATTATATGGAGGGGTATGGAGCCATTTTTTAAAAAAAAAGAGTTAGAGCAGTAATCGGGTATGTCAATTCTGTGCGTTTTAGGGCACACCACAGGGTTGTTTTTAAGTGAAAACAAAATGTCAGATAAAAGAAAAAAGAAATGAATTATTTCCACATACTTAGAGAATTTAGGGTAACCAAAAATAAATAGTTCCGGTAACATTAATATTCGGTGGAATTTGCCCAATATATCTATACTTCTCCACCAACAGATGCATAAACTGGAGAATGGAAAAAAAAAAAAACATTTCTTTTGATGCTGTGTTCTACGACAAAACATTCTTCCTCTCGAATGACTATGATGACAAACAGCAGACCACTGATCTAAATCTAAACAAATCTTGCAAAATCACATTCTGTGTAGCCAAAATCCAGTGCCAAAACAGTATATGTAATATTTTATCAATTTCTTTTGTGGTGCAATATGATAGAACACATATTTACCCCATCCTACCTCCTGCACCTCTAAGTATCTAAATGGAACGCTCTAATCTGCTGCCTTAGACCAGTCTATTATGGTCTGAAGGGTTGAAATGGTGAAATTCGCCCTAAATCACCATAAATTCGCAGATGGCATGCATGTCCATGCTTCAATCGTTTGGCTCGAAAATTTTGTCCACCTAAGGACGAAAATAGCGAAAATTAAACGGAGGGGAAATGTCCCAGGTATACATGATATCTCTCACCTTTGTAATGTGGTACAGTTCCAATGGTATCTGTTCTTTGGAGACTTTTTCTCGGACTTCAATCAGCTTATTATGGATATTCTCCACGATTACTTCTCTTAGCTCACCTGATAATATCTGCTCGATCACAAAGCTACAAGAAAATATAATTAGTATTAGGCCATCGTTAAAGACATTGTTTGCTTGATTTTGTCTGTCAATAGTTTCCAGGTGTGGGTAAATAGGTAAGCAAATAATTAATTATTTTCTTTTTTTTTCAAGAAAAGGAAATCCAACAGAGTTAGAAAGGTGTGCTTTAAAATACATGATAGGGATGTGTGTAATTATCAATAAAAGTGCACATTTGACATTCACTTTAATTCTGGTCCAATTGAAGTGGACTCCAAATGGACTCCTAATTTTGTAGTTGTGGGTGTCCATGGACTCTTCGGGATGCCAATCCCAGGGAAAACCCTGTAGCTAAATTGAATTCCCAATAAAAAAAAGCAACTATTCAGTAACTAAGTGAAGAGAGATAACTTACTTTCCTGCTTCTTTTGCAAGATCACACCAATCTCTTCTGACGATATCTAAACCTTTCAACTCTTTATGCTCCTCAAGTTTGCCATCTTTATTTTTGGAAATACTGAGGGCAGCGTATTTCTTTTTCTTCAGCAGCAGCATGGACTTAAATACACCATCAATATCAATTTCCAACAAGCGATAGAGTTTGTTAACCTCAGTCTTGACCTAGATCCAATATATAAACGTACATTTGGGTTTCTTATTTTGACTACGATCAATTTACAGAATTTACAATGAGCATATATCACCCGAGGGTATGCATGTACCCATAAACTATTAAGTTGGGATGTCAGTTTTGGCCTACAGCATCAAAATTGAACAGTCCATATACATGTTCAATGGCCAGAATTCTGAATCCATTAATCATGTTAATTATCATAATGAGAAAAATGACAGGACTCATTTTCACAGTTAGCATTTGTGACTCAAGATGACTTCTCATTAGATTCAACATTAGAAATCTCAGTCATAATGTGTTGTCTACAACCTTACTTATGATTCGAGTTGGAGATAAATTATTGGCAATATGATGTTCTCACTTAAAGGGTATTACTACGTCAGTCGTTTTTTTGACAGTGCTCAAATAATAGTAACAGGGGAACTGCAGTCACATGGATGGTCAACATGACGAAACATTGAGGGTCATCCAAATTCAATGGGCCAAAAATTAACCACCTTAATTTGGACCAAAAACACAAAATTCTAGCAATGGTAATGGTGTGAGAACCTGTCTAACACCAAAATGCATCGAATATATAACTGAGCACCCACAACCTAGACTTTTGCTACAGACTACTGTAATACAAGTTTTTAATCACATCTATATCTGAGACCTAAGTATTCAAATTTAAACTTCTAATGCAAAGGAACTTAAATGTGCTCTCCCAGATTTAAAGCAGCGAGGTCAAATTTGTTCCCCCAAACAGATCAAAGTAACTGTCCATTTGCAGTTTTTCTTTAGCACCATTTTACCCAAAATTCTGAATCCTTACTTTGTGGTAAAGGCATGGTCTGAAAATCTGCAATTTTCCCGCCAACTAGAAACAGTACCAAAAGTAGAGCCGCAGTGGGCCTGACCAGACACTCGAGTTATACAAATTATCACAGTGAGAGTATGCTTGTCATAAGTTATTGAGAAGACAAATTTTTAAAGCTGTATCAAGTTTTGGCCCTTACTTTGTTTCCGACTTTAAACACGACATCGTAGTCTGTACAGTTCGAATTAATCATGATGGAATCTGTGTCTCCATATATAACGTCAAGGTTCATCTGAAAACAAAAATGGCTTTTTTCTAAAATGGCAATTATCTGTTACATTGCTACCATATCTTTTCTTTTAATTTTTTAAAAAATATATATATCAAGAGCGTATGTGTTGATTTCAACTCTTACTCAATTTACACTCAGGTTCATAAGCTGTTGACTCATTCACCCCTAAAGACACATTTAAGCTGACCCAAGTTATTGATTTACAGAAGAGTCCATTGTTTTTCAGGGGTTGATGAGTTAGTTACAATCTGTAATCCAAAATTTCAGAGGAATTAACTTAACTCATCAGTCCCTGTGTTCACATTTAGACTCACCCAAATCAATAAATAGTTGGGTCTAATGTCACAACTCAGGGGTGAACAAGTTCATATTACATGTAAAATTATTATACAATTTTAATACTAAATCATACACCCCTGAATTATGACAGTGCACTTAACCATTCTTTAAAATGGGCAGGTCCAATTGTGACTTTAGGGGATGATAAGTAAAAATAATTTATTTCCTTAATAATTAAATATTCTTACCCTTTAATTATACTATATTCAATTTTATTTGTAAAAGCATAAATGAAGAATTTTAGGATATTGGCTACCAATATAAGTACAGTATTTTTTTTTTCTCATCCTGACAAGAAGGTTAAATGCCAAAAATTTGACCTGTGCTCTCAAATGACACCAGTGCAGTAAGGGTTCTTATATGTGCCTTGTCTCGCCGGACATGGGACCTTGCGCTGGAGAAAACAAAATCTTCTACAAACATAAAAGATGTGAGATACAGTGGAACCTCGCCTAAAGACCACCTCCCTTAGGATCACAAGTTTTCTGTCTCTTGATAAAAATCTAATAAATACAGAACCTCACTTAGGAGACCACCTCTCAAATCAGACCACTTTGAGCCAGTAAGTTAGGTAGTCTTAAATAGCAAGGCTCTATTGTACTCAAACTGTTTATGCTGCACCCAGCATAATGGGTATAAAATATTAGGTACATTTACAATGACATCAGGTCTGTACAGTGTACAAGACAGGTGTACACAACATTAAGGATATATATATATATATAAAACATTAGATACATTTACAATGACATCTTGACTGTACAAGCCAGATGTACTGCACAACATTGTAGATCTAAAACATCAGATAAAATTACAATGAATGTTGACCATACTTACCGCTTGTACCAGATCTCTCGTCTTCATCAGAATCTATAAAGAAATGAAGTATCACAAATCAACGCGTGTGGTAATAATGAAATGTAAAATGCTGAGCAAAAGATATCAATATTGACAATTAATTTCTCAACAGTAATAAAATATGATTCCAGACTTTGGAGGTTGTGTATATGTACAGGTTATTGTGTATGTAGAAACCCCAAGTCTTGGTGTGGATAATGACCGAGCTGGCGAATATCACAGTACTCAATGAATTCATTGCTTGAATATATGAGATTTACTTGGGAAAATCATCCGACATTTTCCAATTTACGGAAAGACGTCTTTTGAAAACCAACATGGCGGCAGCAACTTGTTACTTATAGTAGACTTCAAATTAGATGGCATCACGTGCAAGGATTTCTAAAAGATTAGTACCTATGAAATAAATCACGGCAAAATATAAGTGATTTACCGTATTGTTTACATAAACACGACACACTTTTAAGTTGATCAAAACACAAATGACAAACCTCTCTTCCTTTTCCCGTAACAAGAGCCGCTAATGGTTTGGCGTAAAATCTAGAGAATGTGAATCCCAAACATCCGTACATGCTGTTTGCCGTTAACTTCAATGCCTTCTGGCGAATATCATACTGTACAAAGAAAATTAATGATAAAACGGCAAAAACAAAATAACAATTTAGTCATGTTTAACTTACTGGAACCGGAAACTATGTTTAAGATTTGTTTAAGAAAGACTAAGTTTCCCCGAGAGCTAAGTCTTTCATGAAGACTGATAAGGACCCGTAACTCTGGCAAAAGTAGCTAAACATCAGCCATAATGAAATACATACAAGATCTCATTGATATACCACGACATATAGGTCAACCAAAATAAAATGGCACATCTGGGGTCTGTCAAAAACACAACAATACTGTCTATTTTGCAAAAATAGGGTAAACAGATAAAACACTTTGCCTCGAACAGATTCCATGCATTATTGTAACTCTTCAGATTTTTGTGTTGACAGATAAGCTGTCACCTGTTATGATTTTATTTTGACTCGCGTTCGTAAAGTTAAACACGCGCCAATTTACCTTGGTAGATCTATACCAAATTTGATTAAAATTTCGGGAAAGAAACATAAATCAAAGAATCATACAAAAAGAAGAAAACAACAAAAGAAATGCTCCTTATCTTATATTAATGTTTAATCCTTTCACTCCCAAGTATGTAAATGGTATGCTCTTTTTCATTGTCTTAGACCAGTCTATTGTTGTCTGTAGTGTTGAAAGGGTTAATAAATGCAATATATTCACCTGCATGTACTGTTCAGGAGTTATGTCCCCTTTCATTATCTGTTTAACTTGTCTTCTACTTTCTACCAGTTTTCTTATTTCTGTTGGTAATACCCCTGGTTCGAGGTTTTCATCAGGTACTTCTACCTGCATTTCCTCTTCCTGGCCTTCTCCCTAAAGTTATAAATAGAATGTAAATGGTAAACTACAAACACAGAGTAATCAGGAATCTATAATAAAGGTCGTTCAATGGTCCGTATCAAGGTAAAAATCGCAATGGACAATTAAGTATTTACAACAATTTTCATTAATTGCAATTTCAAACCACAGATAGATTCAAGCATCCATTTGGGTCTAATTCATCACATCCTTGTAAAACCACAGTCCGGAACCACTATGCTCTTTCCTACCCGTGGTCTCATGGAACCGAAATCTTTGTACATATTTTTATTATTCATGAAGTCTCAGCCAATGCAAGAAAACAGTGCTTGCATTCATCAACCAATCAGATTGAGGCTCTTAAACAATTCCAGAATTGTATTGGATCAACAGACTATGCGATAACTTCCATTGCTGATCACAACTACTGTGATTGGATAAATTGGACAACGCCTACTCCTTATGAATATTCATTAGCTATGAGAGATTTCAGTTGCATGAGATCACAGGTAGGAAAGAGCATGGTGACTCTGGACTGTAGTTTTGTGACAATGAATTCATCAGTGAGGTTTGAATTCCTCTATCACACACATAATCTAGTTTTACCTTTCTATGTGTAAATATAATTCGATAACATCCTCTGATTAAATCAGAAGTCATGAACATTTGAGAGTAACTTAAGATTTAATTTCATCATAATTTATTTTTAGAAAACAACTCGAAAAAGATGAAATAAAAATCTGAAATGCTTTGATTGAAATTTTTAACAAATACATAGAAATATCTTTCATTTACTTAGTTTGAAGCGTTTATGCCACAGTGACACTCAACCATTTTTCCAGTTATATGGTGGCAGCCAGTTTTCTATGGTGGAGGAGAGAACCCAGTTACAAGTAAACTGGCAAACTTCCTCACAAAGTCAGCTTAGGTTTCGGCAGGGTTCTAACCTGTCCTGACCATAAGTGAGGGACTTAATGGCTGAAGTCACAGAGTTGCCTATATATTTGTGTGAAGCAATACAACAACAATACTGGGAAACATTATGCTAAGTTGTCCATTTTACAGCTTGTGATATTGACGACTTACTGCACTCTGATTGACGCTTGATCTGTTGACTGTAGTGAAACAGATGTTATACTCCTGTATTATGGATGGATACAAACTGTTGAAATCCAGCAACAGTATATACTTATCATAAAATCCTACAAAGGAAAAATAATAACAATTAAAACATTAGTGGAGCAATAGTGAATCAATAACATAGATGCCAATCATATGATGGTTTCATCAGACTTGTGAGTGCAATTTTACCACAGTTTGAGATCAGTTTCAGGAATTCAAAACTGCTTGAGAAAAAATGTTCCTTCCTATAAAAAGTCCCTTGTGTAATAGCTAAAAATGCATCCACAAATCTCATGAAATGATACAATATACACAATATTCTTCAAATTTTGACACTTTAAGGGCCACACGAGTATATCCCTTGCGAAATTTTGGCCTAAACGTAAAATCTTTGCCATTTGAATTTTCCCTTATGCTACACAAGCTCATTGTCTGCCAAAACATTTTCAGTTCGTTTAAGAAAACACTTGCGAAATAAAAATACAATGTACCATTACAAATAATATTATACAATAATGAATTATTGCCCTTGTTTTGGGTTGACATGAATATTTGTCCACCTGAGAGGCATTATGTTACCAAAGGGCTCTTTTCCTCGATTTTTATTCTATTACTGTTCAGCATTTTTCCTGACCCCGGAGTGTCATAAGAAAATATGGGTCCAAAATTTGTATGGATTCCTCTGACTTCGTAATAGAAGGCATCTATTCAATACATATCCAAGTATATGCAAATCTATTCTTATTGAATGGTGGGATGTGTATAGGTGATTAACTGTGTATGTTCAAATATTTACACCCGAGTTCCTGGCGTGGCAAAGAACACGAACTTGCGATGTCTTTGCGCCAAGAAAGAGGGCGTAAATATTTCAACATACACAGTCAATAACATTTTTATAATATATCCTTATTAATGATACGATGATCATAACAAAAATTTCTTATTTACTTCACAATAAATCACAAGAACATCAAAGACTCGGTGTTATTCCATACGGAATTTACATTGGCTACGACTGAAGCTCCCCATATGACATCACACAATGATGTAACCTCATTCATAACATGGTGTAACACCAACCTCAAAACCGGTGTCAGGAGTATGTGGTAGGATGTTGCACCTTTTCATCTAATGTTAAGTAAATGGAAAACGAAAGTAGGGTATATAATATTATCCAATTATTGCACTATTTCTGGGCCCAAAGTCACCAAATTTACTCAAGCTCAACTTTTATTTCATTATTTTGACTATAAAATTGTTTATAAAATTTAAAATTTCAGTGATTAGGAAACATATTTTTTATCATTAACATATAAATTTTTGCGTCACACTTATGATTTTCCTTTAAAAAGCGAATAAATACGTTGAGTACATACTCAAACATTTTTTTTAATATTTCTGAAGTTTTCTTCAAATGGGCAATAATTTTTATCATTACTTACAATTATATGCCATCAGTATACAAATATGTTCAATTACAGAATAAAGTTTGCATGCTTTTACCTTAAAATCGCTGAAAGTTAGTTGAGCTTGAGTACTGAGTAAATTTGGTGACTTCGGGCCCTGGTTTGATATGAGAACTTATAAAGTACAAAAACAATATTGACCAAGGCCGAAGGCCAAGGATGATATTTGTTTTTTCGTATTCCATAAATGAAATTCGGCTAAAACAGTTTCGTGATGTCATAGCAGTCGAATATGATAAATTATGTGGTTTACAGTATAATATACCACTGGAGCACCTAACCTTGTGATTCACAAATTTCCAAAGGGAGGTAACTCTCAAGATACAGCTGTGTGCAATGTTTATGAAATATATTTTTCTCATGTACAAATGCACCAGTATAAAGTCAATTTCTTGTTGGTCAACATGTGCTACTATTCCTATTAGTCAGATTCGGTTCAAATCTTTATCTCATACCTGTCCTAGATATGATCATTAAAGTGTACATCATCTTGGTAAATCCAAGAATCCTACATGGTAATTATGCATTTTATGAACGAATTTAAAAGCTGCTTAAATCTAACCTTTCTTGGGTTCAAGAACAAGACCACCTGCATACGCCGGTTTACGACGGCCCTGTGTTTTATGAGATTTAGCACTTCCATCGTCTTCCTCATCACCATGGTGGGTCTCTTTCTGTAAATTGGGATAAAACCAGATAAATAAAAAAAAGTCAATGTTAACCAATATATACATTTTTAACTGTTAGCGTTTTTCTACATGTTTAATTTGTTTGGGTGCTTCTAACATGTTTAACTTATTAGGTTTTTTATATACACATTTAACTTGTTGGGGTTTTTGTTTGTTTTTTATAGTTTTCTAACGTCCCACTATAGTATATTTCACTCATATGGAGACGTCACCAAATGCCGATGAAGGGCTTCAAATTTTGGCCTATGCTTGGCACTTATGGCCATTGAGCTATGAGGGTTCTTTAACATGCCGACACCTACTGTGACACGGGACCTCGGTTTTTACTGTCTCATCAAAGGACAGGTAACCCAACCTGCAGCCGGCTGGACTTGAACTCATCACCTCGCGATTAAGAGTTGAGTGTGCTACCGACTGAAACTTGTTAGGGGTTTTCTAAACACTTTTTAGGGCTAGTTAAGTGTTCCAGCTAGAGGGTTTTCGCATGCCATGCCCCGTTCTATCCTAATTTTTACCTTACTTAGAGTAGACTGAATTGCAGTGATCAGGTTCAATTCTTGAATCATAAATTTGTGTGTACATGCATGTGTGATGCTAATACTTACAACACTGGCCTTTTTATACTCCTTATCAGGAACAATGAAATTCTTCTCTGTAAAAGCATGCAGAAGTAAGTACTCGTTTCTTTCAGATCTGCCTCCCATCAGTGTCCTTGTCTGGAACACATAATTAAGTTACAAAACTCAGGACAATTGTAATATTTTGCAATTTTCTGATAATCTATATGCTTGTGACCTTGACCTCATGACTTTGAAACTTTGTCGCAATGATCTGTAGATAATTGCTAACAACTTCCTTATAAACAGTTCCAGCCAAGATTGGTTAATTTTAAACCATTGACTCTTCAGAAGTAAACATTTTTAAAAGATTCATGAACTTATTATTTTTTTTGAGGTTTTGACCCTTTAAGAGCCCAAAGAGTACAAGGCCTTTTTGGCAAACTTGAAGTCCCATCCTAGGGCAAAGCTCCCTGCTGGAATCTATCTGGTTACAGTATGTTTTTTTTTTTTGAATTAGTGCACTCATATTTTATTGCTCTGAGGTGGTGTAGACTTATTAGTGCAATCTTGAAATCCGTCAATTATGACAAGACCATATTGTGGTACCAGAATGGCACACACTGAATTTTGCACACAATAGAGATTATTTTGTACCATAAATACCATTAACTTTGTCATGTATTCAGAATTACAGGATGGAGAAAATTTAGTGCTGCATGTGAATTATTGCAATGACTCGAGCGCAAAAGGCGCTAATATTAGAACACTGCTAAAATAAGTACACATACAGTACCAGAGCAATGACATCAGACATTTTGGGCAATAGAAATAGCTAACTTGACCCTTGTGAGCTACACGAGACCCCAAAGGGGCCCTAAACAGCTCACCTGCTAAATTTGGCTTGTGATCTTTACCTTTAACGCTATAAACTTGAAACTTGTGACAAAGTTTCAAGTTTATAGAATCAAAGACTACAAAATAACATAAGAGCGAACCATTCTGGTTACGTCAAATACAAATCACGATGTAATTAATAGAACAATATACATTTTATGACTTGATACTGGTTCTTGTGATCTGTAGGTTACGGTCATTCCTTTTAGCGTAACTTTTAAATGGGTTACCATGATTTCTGCTATTTTGTGTCCTGCATTAGATAATTCCTTACCAGTACAAATTTCCCATACATCCTTGTGTACATAAACTCAGTCAGTTTTGAGTCACTAAGCCATTTGATATGTATAAAATCATACCCTATGTCATTTGAAGCACCTGTGAATGGTTGTTTTTGAACAGATTTCAATTTCTTTTGAAAACTTTGCAGACACTGAGATCAAAGCTCAAAACACCCTGTCAGTGGCCAAAACATTAAAACTAAATGGGTAAAACCTGGATTTCTTTCTTACCATCACATTGCCACAAATATTTGTGATCTGTAGGGCTAGTGGTAAAATATTCAACTCGTACATTATCCGCAGAATGTATGTTGAATCTACTAGTGTCAGCTGTACCAAGAACATCAACTGGGATGTAGTCCTGAAAAAAGAAAAAACACAAAATGGAATCCATTAATGAAATTCACATAATTATAATGAATAAAAAAAAAATAAAAATGAACATACATAAAAAAGAAAAGCTCATGAAAAAAAAATGACTTCAAAAGCATTACAATGATCAATTGACTCATGTAACATTTCTATCTATTTACAGCAATAGTTTAGCGATTCTAAGGACTGAAAAGAAAATTTTGGTTACCAATAGAACTGAAATGAACAATGAAAATGATAAAATTGAGTGTATGAAATCTGATCAATGTACATTTCACTTGTATACCATCCTATCTCTTACCAATATGTATTTTTGTTCTTGATGATGTGAGTTCAAACCTTGGCCAATATTTTGAGAAAGTTTGCTAGTTTACTTGTGGAAGGTCAGTGGTCTCCTCCGAGGTACATTATGACCAGGTTCTTGCCTTCACCATTAAAAACTGGTTGCACAATAATGATGTAACGGATTTTTTATTAGTCTGGTGTAAAACACCAAAATAAAAAACAACCAAAAATGCATCCTAGAAATGCTACATAACAAATTTGAAAGTAATCAACTATGTTTTTTTTTTAAACTTAATGGTATCAGATTTCAACAGGGAGTGACAGAGATGCAATAATAAAGTCTTTTGAAAAGCTTTCGTTCTACAAAGAATTTTTCACTTATATTTGGGATATCGCTGGTTTTAATGTCACACATTTTGTTATGTTCCGACTTACTGGTACATATTTCGTATCTGATCATAATCAATCTCCACCCTCTTCTGTTTCAGTATAACATTTGTCAGCTCTGAGATATCATAGCTTCGCACTCGTAACAATTCTCGGGCCGATATTTTTATATCACAAACTAATCGACCACATGTGGCAGTCTTGTCAGTGTAACCCTTGTTTCCTGGACCCTACAAATAAAAAATTGGCATTTTTATTTTATGAAGATCCAATTTTTTCAAAGCGCCTTAATAACTGTTATACTTTTAACTACTGTTGAACACCAATACTCGGTGAAGACTGTTTTGTGTTTGCCCATTTTCGTAAATACATGATTTTGAAGCTTTCAAATGACTTAAATTTCTTAAGTTTTAAACTGGTTACATTATACAAACATATTTACGTAAAAGTTTCTCTCACAAAACAAAAATCATCGTACCAACAGATTTCTTGCCTCATACTTGAAAAATGTTCTGATGACTGTCATAATAATAGGATGTATTGATAACTGTAGTACAGATACTGATTATCATTGTACTGATCAAAATCATAATTGAAAGACCTAGTAACTTGGATTTGAATTTACTTACCGATAACTTTGGCATTTTCGATCTTTTGAGCCTGCCAATTTTTGACCAATGAGGTATCTTGTTGCTGTTGATTCTATGTAAAAGTACGTCCAGATCAAATCCATAGATATCGTGTCCCTAAAAATAAAACGGAAAATAAACACACTCATACACAAATTGTCTCTCGCTGTTCTAACTATTGTCAAGATTCTTTCAGTTAACTCATTGACTCTTAAGGACATATTTGGACTGGCCTAAGTCATTGATTTACAGAGGAGTCTATTATTTTTCAAAGGGGTGGGTGGGGTGTGAATTAAGTAAAATACACATAATACTTTGATCATGATTTTTTCCCCTCCTCAATTATAGACATTTTGAAATATAAAGAAAATTACTGGTCAAACGTACCAGTGAATAAAGGAATTTCACTGGTCAAAGAAAATAATTTTACTGGTAATAGAAATAGAAAATTACTGGTCATTTTGACCAGTTATCAGATAGATTTCACCGGACTTATGTAAAATTTACTGGTTTTTCTGGTGAGACCGGTAAATTTCAAAAACTCTGCACTTGTAGCTCAAGGCTAAAATATCCCAGCTACAATGTTATAGCAAAATCCAAATAACCTGGCGGGGTGGAGTCTTGTGAACCTGGTCTTGACCTGGACGAGTTTAACTTTTAGGTAATAAAGCATAACATTAAAATTACACTGATAAGAGTAATCGTTCCCACTTGTCACCGTACATACGAGACTATCCAGTAAGGAATACTTGTCACAGCTCGTCATTATGGAAAAATGAGTAGAATCACCTGTATGATCATCTAAAGGTTACTCCGCCCAGCTAGCAATCAGAGAATAAATACATTGCAAAAGAAATGCGCACATAATGAATTGTGGAGCAAAACAGTAACACAGAAATTTACGTGAAAATATCTCACCACAATCACATCTGGATCAACTTTGTGTATTTTTGCCAACAAGTAACCTAGCAATGCTCTCTCAGTTGGCAATATCTCCGTCTTTATATCTTTACTCTAGGGAACAACAAAAAAATTAAAATTACCTGGAAACAAATATCTTAAACTCTTCAAGTTAGTTTTTAATATATATTTGAATACATTTACTATGTCTTTAATTGGTTATTGGAAGATTTGGTACTTTCAACCCCTACAAAAATTTGTGAAAAATGGAAAATGTGACACCATTCCAAATAATCACATAAAGTCTGTTTAATCATGATGATTTACACAAGGCATCCTCACATACTGTATCGTTGTTTAATTTCACAGGGAGAAATTTTCACATTTTTCTGAAAGTCACTTATTCATGGGTATTAAATTTTGTGTATGATTAATTGCGAAGCGTCTTTCTGATACTTCACAAATATAAAGTATTATATTCACAGGTATTTATTTTCGCGGTATTTTCAGTGACCGTAAATATAGCGAAATTAAATCACCCACAAATAAAAGCAACTATACAGTATATAGAATATGTAATAGTTCTCTTTTGATTGTAAAAAATGTTATATGCAAAATAGCAGATATCATAAGGGACCCGAGCAAGATCTATCTGGCATAATCCCTCAAAAAAACCCTCAGTAATAATTTGAGACCAAACATAAACTAAGAAGAGGTAAAATTAAAAAAAAATGTTGTTGTTGGTTGGTTGTATTGTTTAACGTCCCACTAAAGAATATACCACTCATATGGACACATCACCAAATGCTGGTGAAGGATTTGAAAGTTTGGCCAGTGAGCAGTGAGGTTCTTAAACGTGCTGACACCTACTGTGACATGGGACCTCGGTTTTTACTGTCTCATCCACAGGACCGGAAACCAACCTGCCACTGACTGGACTCAAACTCATGATCAAGAGTCAAGCGTACTACTGACTAAGCCAGGCCGGCTCTAAAAAATTTTTAACTGACATTAGATATCGCTGATTGAAATAAAAGAAGCAGATGTGTAATTATTGATCAGAAAATGAAAGAGAAAGATAGACAGACCGTAACACAGGGGAGAATTTAACATTAACAAGACAGGCATGTTGACCATACAACAACATTCAAAATACTTACTTGTTTCTTATTATCCATGATATGTAAGTTTTGTTAAGTATATACATTAACATAAATGTCTATATATCCTCAACATTTATTAAATATCCCCCATCTTCTTAAAAGCAAGATGTGTTTGTGAAACACTAATTTCTATGCTGGCAAAATATTGCAATGTGATGCTAGTGAAGTGTGAGCAATCCATAGATGAACTTACAGTCCAAGTTTGGTTACTGTAGCACAATCCAAACTTGAAATATAGCACTTTATATGTAAGAGGGACGGAATTATAGACAGACTGAGAGACAGACAAATAGACGGACGATCCAAACACTAGATACCCCTGGCAGACGTTTCAGGTCGGGGGCATAAAAATATTAACCTATAGCTCTGTAATTTTCCATGTATAAAGGCTAGATTAAAACTTCTTTCCAATGCTTTTAATCACCGGAACTCACTCTCTATATATCTGATCATGAAGTCTAAAATCTTTCTGTAAATGGCCTTACTTTTGTTTAAATGGTGTTAAATGCTAAAATGCTGAAAATTGTACCATCATACTGTGACAGTCGATTTAAATGAGGAAAAAATTAGTTATGAAATACCCATGAAAATCATCAATTTCTTAGAGTAAAGATAACAAATCCTCTAATAAATTCTGTTTCATCTCAATACAACCTTACCAAATCTGCTGTAGCTACTTATGAGTTTGAAGAAATCAAAGCCCCCCCCCCCCCATTTGTATCATACCTCTCTTTGCGCTTTGTCTCTGAAGTCATATGGAAATATGCAATCACTGGGCTTGCTGATAACTGTAAATAAAAACATGAGTTGTTAACATAAATACAGAATCATAATGTTAAAGAAAAATAATTAAAACAACACTTGATATGGAAACTAAACATATTTTTTGTAACAAACAGTAAATTATTATCTTTTCTTTTTTCAGAATCTTGCAAATTATTTCTGTTAGTTGTTGTTGGGAATCTTACAATGCTATCTAGAAGCAGTTTGCCAGTTCTCTGTCTGAACATACAGCATCAAAAAAAAAAAAAAAAAAAATACAAAGCACACCTGACACCATGTTTAAAAAATCCCCAAATTAAAGGGCCATTAGCTGTGTTTACCAAAAAAAAACCAAAAACAACAAAACAAAACAATTATCACCATTTTTTCTACTTTAACTAATTGTACCTCAAGTGGAGTCTTGTAAACATTTTCTTGGCCTGTATGAATAAATTTTAGGTAATAAAGCATAACATCAGAATCACACTGACTAGAGTAATTGTTCTTAGTTATCACAGGGCTTTTTCTGATTTTTGGGGGAACATGGCCCAAGGCACTGGAATTAGGGAATTTTGCAGAATTTGGGTTCAAAATTGGAAATTTTTTAATAGGGCATTTTATTTATTTTTGTAATTTTTTTTCCTTTCATTTTTTTTATTGTCAAAATGCCATATTTCAACTTTCAAGAAAAAC
>BROG01001747.1:0-29975 GCA_030159075.1 Atrina japonica | reverse complement strand
AACTTCTGGTCTGTCTCCAGTTCCATAATTTGTTGATTTTAAAGCTGTGAACATTCATGACAATAACAACGTGGTTGTAATATCTGTCAAAAGTGAAACTGAAAACGTCACATGGAGTCCGTGGTCACTTTTTACAAAATGGGATGAAGTCTAACAACTGTAGACTCTTGAATATTCAACACAAGCAATTCATTCACACTAAAAACACACAACAATTGTATGGTTTAAACCAAATTGTGAAATATTGATAACTCAGTTTGTTGATGTTGATAGTATGCGTAGTGTGTGTGTGTGTGACAACTACAGAACACATGATACATTGGTGTAAGTGGATATCCTTGGTCTAAGAAAAATTACCTTTGCCTGGACACCTATTGATGTTGACATCTGTGTAATAAAAAAGAATTGTAGAATTGCACAACAGATAAATACTGGTACAGATACGCTTGTAAACAAAATCACTTATAGATTTAAGCCATTTTATTTTTTTGATGGACTTCTGTGGTCTTTATTATTGAAAATATGCATGTGTGGTGGGGGTGGTAATTAGAAATTCTCTCTCTCCTGATTGATTACCCAAATCCATTTCCCTGCCAACCTTATGAAGTTTTAGCAGCTAATAAAACAATTGAACTGTCTTGCTGTGATACGACAAACCAAGAATTTACAGATCAGAAATTGATTGGAAGTTCCATTTCCTTGCATACAGATTCTGTTGTATGAGGCATGTCACTGCCTGTCCATCTCCCAATCACTCTCTGTCATGGTTTAAAATTTCGGTCTCACATGGATCACATATACCATTAGATAGATAAGGTCAATTTCGCTGGTGTAGAATGTTATATCTTTGTCTGTGTGTTATTCTGATGATAGTACATCTAAACCACTACACACCTGATAATGTCTGTCTATTTACTTGTTATCTACCTTGGTGTATTGATTTCTCACCAGGGAGTGTGACAGACATTCCATATTGAATTTGGTATTATGGTGCTCCCCTGATTTATTAGAATTAAAGTGTCTTGTGTTTTATTTGATATAAATTTTCCAATAAAAGTTGTTGGGGATTGTTATGCTATGAAGATGACTAAATTATTCTGCACAAGACATCTCATTTGTTAATGTATTAAGGTACATTTCTGATTTTACTGACTTTGCAAAGGTATTAGATTTTTGGGGGAGGGGGTTGTTGTAATTGCTTGCCCCCCCCCCCCCCCCCCTCATTTCTTTTTCAAAAGATGTCCATATGTAAAGATATCTCACACATGGAAATTGAAAGTAGGTGGACATCTAGTTCTGCTTGAAACCATATAAATAATTATCCAAGGTACAGTAATTTTAAGATACTATGTAACTTTCATTAGAAAATCCAATTTCTACTTCAATTCTGCAATGATTGATTATCACACTTTCCCAAAGATTCTGTGCCTATCTAATTATTATCATTTTGTTTAATCATAAGCCCATTTTAGATGTAGAAATTATTCACGGGATTTTATTCTCCCTACTCTAGCCTTAGATAGTTGGTGTTTTATGTGGGATTGTTCACTTGTATATATAACATTTGTGATCTTTTTCATTGTTGGGCTCTCCCCTCCACTATTAAGATCCAATTGTCACTGTATTTACTATAGACCCAGTGAGATTTCTTGTTTATTGTTGTTCTCTTATTTTTTTGTTGTGGAAAGGTTGAACTATAAAAATGAATAGGGGCATGTGTTGATAAGCATGTTTTGCTTGTGATACATCAATTGCGATTGTGTTGTCAAGCGGACAAGACCTACTAAAATCTCTGTATTACTCCCATAAATGTAGTATGTAGTCGGATGTACAGATTTACCATCTTAATGGCATGTGTCAATTAATCTTTTCAAAAGAAATTCTCCATGTGTCTAGTCTGATTAGCCATCTACTTATGCCTCCCTTTTCTTGAGTTGAGATATGATATTTGAGGTTTATATGTCTGGATCTGCCTGTCAGTACAGACACAAAATTTGGTCAAGGATTCATACTGTGTATAGCTCTTAATTAACTACATCTCTTTTTCTTTTTATAGGCTTTCCTTGAGTTCGCAGAAGAACAGGCTGCTCACATGATGGTCAGCTTTCACCAACAGATCCCAGCACAGATCCGTCTAAAACAAGTATTTGTACAGTTTTTAAATCACAAGGAACTCAAAACAGATCAAGCACATTCATTTCAGGTAGGCAATTGGAGATCAATGCCAAGGTCAAATATTGATAATAAAGGAAACGATAGCGATTGTAATTGACACCAAGGCCACCGAGAAGGCTAATGACATTTATTGACATTGTGATGTATTGTAGTAACATTTCTGACATCAACTGCAGGAATGTATGTGTCATGTATACTTTTGTATTTTAAGTAACTGAAGTATAATTTTGAAGATTCAATTAACGTTATTTAGTATTTGATGTTTTTTCGTACAGGGCAGAGACTGATATACATGCCAAAATTCAAGGTTTCTTCCCCACAGAAGACTACAGCAGTTTGATGCAAACAGTGAATTGCCTTGCCACATCTTTTATTATGATCAAATTTATATTTCATTTTATATAAGGTCCTTATCACTATTTTATAGTAATTGAGTTTCACTTTGTGATAGGGTAAATGTATCGTCTCATGCTTGGCGCTTACTAAAGTCATCAGCATGCGCTTATTACATAAAACCTGTGTTTGTACATTGAGTCTTTACATGAAGTGCCAGCAATTATTTTGATATCTTTTCATAACACAGAAAATTTCATGCTGTGATACATGGGAATAAATGTTTGTGTCTGTAATTCAGATACAGATTTAAAATAAAGTTTTGATCATGCTCAGGGCAGTATCACAAAAACAACATGCATTTAAAATTCCCATGCAGGGAGTTATAATAAAAATCCATGTCACTTGCCAAGGTGGAGTCTATTGAACTCTGTCTTGACCTAAAAAGTAATAATAAAGCATAACGACATTGAAATCACACAGACAAGAATACTCATCCCCACTAGTCACCATACCTATGAGTATCCAGTGAGGAATGAATGTTTTTCCTTAGAAGCATGTCATAAGCGAAAAATGAGTAGAATCATCTGTAAGATAATCAAAAGGTTACTCCACCCTGCTAAGTTGTATGTATTTGACCTCTTACCGCCTGTCGTTTGTATGGGAAATTAGCATTAAAATAACCTTAACTACCTCAAAAAGGGTATATCAAAAAGCTGCAGTAATCCATTTTTCAGTACTCTTACCCTCTGCTCCAAGTATTTTGACGTTTTGGGGTTGGGTCATTATTGTTATAAAAATCTCTATGGCACGGTGACTATTAAAGCCATCTTAAGCCCCATTATAAAGGAGGGGCTGAAGGAACTTTTCAAGGTAGGCATTTGTCTGTATGAGGTGATAGTACATGTTTATCTAGCCAAACAAGCAAGTTGTCTTGAGTTCTCTATTTGGATGTTTATTTTTAGAATGCAATAGCTCAGGCAGCATTACAGGCAGCTCAGGCAGTGATGGGTTCGAGTCCTGATGATGCACAGAAACGCACTACACTGAGAATCATTGTAGAACATATGTTATACCCTGTTGGAATAGAAGTTTTGTATCAGGTAAGACAGAATCATTGTAGAACACACGGTATACCTTGGAACAGAAGCTTTGTATGATGATAGATCATCAGTTGTGTCATGCACTCAAATTTTTCTTTAGCTTGCAAATGACTAAATGAGAATTTGTCATGGGCCAATGTCCACCCCTGCCATCCCTTCATCTGTTAAAATTTCCATTTGAATGACTTCTTCTCAAAAAACCAGTGAACAGATTTCAACTGAATTTGGCAGTGAGCATGCTCCAAGGAAGAGACTTTAAGATTGCAAACAGAACATCAACCCCTGTAATCACATTTAGACTCACCGAAATAAAATAAATAAACTGTATGGTGTACTATCATAATTTAAGGGTAAAGAAGATAATATTGAAGGTAAAATCGTTTTGAACTTTTTAAACTGTATACTCCTGAATTCTGACAGTGGACTTTACCATTCTTTGAAATGGATGAGTCCAAATGTGGCTAGAGGTGTCAGTAAGTTAAGTGATGTATTTGCTTTTATTGTTATTTATTCAGTTATTGATTCCTCTCAGTTTGTGAGTTGTAAATACAGATGTAAAAATTAATTCATTGATGTACAAAGTTTATGGTTAGATATGAAAAGATGTTAGCTTATTTCAGTTTTTGCAGTTCGACCATGTTTACAAACAGAAATAAATGAATCTGCAATGTATCTGTTTTATTTTTTTTCAGATTTTCTATAAGTTTTCATTCAAAGCTTTGATTCAGATGTCTGATCCAGTAGCAGCAAATGCAGCAAAACTGGTAAGTCGGCTTCCATCATGTCTAAAGCTTCCCTGCAGCTTCAGGCTGCTTCAGAATGGTTGAGCGTGTATTGATATCCCATGTTTTAAAGTGATCTGTCATTTACACCAGGCTTATGACCATTTATTATGAATAATACAGTAATTTGTCTTGTCTTTCAAAAATTTGAATGATTGGAATTTCTATGGTGTTTGCTATTTCATCATTCGCAAGTCTTTGGGTTTTAAAATGATTTATGTTAGGAGGAATACATTTGAGTTATATATATATATATATATATATATATATATATATATATATATATATATATATATATATATATATATATATATATATATATATATATATATATATATATATATATTTCAGGGTTGTAATATATACATAGGGACATACTTTGAAGTTGATATTTGAACAGTTCTCTTGGGTTATAATCCCACCTTTTGTTTTCCATAATTTTGACAGTAGGATTGGTTTGGCCATATTAAGATTTAGCATTTTTGAGGTGTAGCTATATGATAATCCCTGCTGTATATGATTTACTGATTACAACCCATTATTCAGAACACCAGATCCTATCGGTAATACCGTAGGGACATTTTGATGTTGTGATTTATGTATACAGGAGTCCAAGGTTGTAAATTTGACTAATTAATCAGCTGTTTGTATGAAAGCACACAACAAACTGAAATTAGTCTTAATTTTCTATTGAAGTAGTGGAAGTGTTATAGGATACCCCAAAGTTGACACTTGAAAGATATTTTTAAATTGGCATCTTACAGTTGGTGAAAATACGTGCCAGATATGGTAATATAAACTGGTTGATTACAGCACAGTGAGCGACCTTGTGTGCTACACTGACACACTCAAAAGCTAATTACGTTGACAGTAAATAATCATACACAGTTTTTTTTACGCTAATATCATACACAGCTTTATTAGAACTTTACATGGAAATGAAATTATAGCAGATCTGTATATTTCACCATATAGGATCTCTCAACAGTTTCTTTTTTCAGATAAAGTTTCTTGTTCTGTATTTACAGCACAGGAATCAGGGTCTTTTATTATCAAATCTATATTATTATTATTATTATTATTATTATTATTATTATTATTATTATTATTATTATTATTATTATTATTATTATTATTATTTCTGGTGTTATAACAGACTGGACTTCAGCCTGTTTAGTAAATATATGTACATGTACAGGGATTTTCCTTGGCCATTTGGGGTCCCCCCAATGCAAAAATGGCTTGTATTTCCCCACAGAATAGGCAATAATTCCCAATTTAGGATTTCCAAATAAAGAATAAAGTATTTTCAAAGAAATATCGCCTATTAAGATTTTCTGGTTTACTTAAATGTTTGTATATTTTCCCAATTTTTCGGACCCTGGACCCAGAATTAAGGCGGTCGGAGAATCCCTGATGTATGTGATGTATGTACCTGTATATATAATTCTTGGTTTTTTTTGTCTTCCTCAGTCTTTAGATGGTCAAAATATCTACAACGGGTGCTGTTTCACCAACCCAAATCTGCCATCCGGTGATCCTAGCATAGACCAAGGCATGCCTTTTGGAGGTATGTTCTTAACCATACATGTATTTTGATAATAACCTGATGTTCAAGGCTAACAGGTAACTCCATACGTGACACCTAATTTTGGACTTTTTTCTCTGTCTCGTCTCTATATTCACTTCTTTTGTTCCTATTTTTAGCTCCAAACTTAGGAGGTGGCCTAGCAGGTGAGTCCATGAGTAAGTCATCACTTTTCTGTCTTTTTCTAACATCAGCCATCATGGAATGTCTCCATGAAACATTTTCCATTTTAACTACAAAATATTTGTTTGTAGATGTGATAAAATTACAGCAGTTGGAGAAAATAGTCTATACATAAAATGATGGCTGATGGCTTTTTACTTTTGACACGGTCCCACTTGTAAAGTTAATGTTGTCGCATCGTTGTTCAGTTGTGTTAATATTTTGTTGTTTACATGGTTTATTTTTATTTTTTTGTTTTTTTTTATGACTAATTTCTTTCTCCATGATTGATATGAAAGAATATGTCTTAAATTATAATTGCAACATTTGATTTAAGTTTTGGAATTGATTTGATTTTTTTAAAAAGAAAATTTGATTCAATATTTGAAATATACAAGTGGGACCTACTGCAAACATAGCATCTTAAATATATTTTCGACTCCATGTAACATAACATTTAACATGGATCCATCTTTTTACCCAATTGTTGTTAAATCACTCTCTCTGTTCTGTCGTAGTACACCTCTAAACAAATCTATCAGCAGTGTGAATTTCTTGTTCCCAACGTGTGTGAACTTCTTGTTCCCAACATGCATCAGTCATTTTGTATCATGATTTTCTACTCACTAGAAAAATAATATATTATTTTGAAAATATATACATGTATATCATAAAAATGTGACCAAAAATATGCCATAATATAAAATTTTAAAAACATAACAGACCAATGCCTAATTATTTGGAGTATGAAATCTTAGCACTGTTTATCTGTAAATTCATTAGTGGTTTTTTTTTTTTGGAAAAAATAGTTCACTATAGGCTTATTTAAATGCATATCATATTTACAAGAATTCTTTGGATTTTCTAATACCTCAAGAAAAGTTAATTGATTTGAACTTTTTCTTCTGTTTTTAAACTATTAACTTTTAACTCAGTTTCTTTTCCTTTATAGCTCAAGTTCCACAGATGGCTGGCTACGGTCTTCCGAATACTGTGGGAGCAACGCGTATGATGCCGGTCACTGGAACTGCTGGAAATGCTGTACTGTTGGTCTCCAATCTGGATGAGCAGGTTTGTCCTAATTTGTTTTTCTAGACCATAGTAACAAAATGTGTGGAAATGAGTGTGGGTTTGTTTGCTGCTTGTCCCATACAAAGTCAATCTCACCGTAATGTATGAAATGTTTGTCACTAATGTGTAAAAAGAAAAAAAAAGAAAAACATTTGGTATTTTCATTTAACCTGAAATTTGGCTATTGTAATAACACGTTAAATGGTTGTCACAGTAACACTGACTTGTATTGTGTGTAACTCACTAAGAATTGTATGATGACATGTTGTTTTTGTTGAGTTTGTGTGGGGATGTAATACGCAGCACAGGATTGAGTGAATGGGATGATTTAACTGTAAGAAAATCCGACTTATTTAGTGAACTGTCGTATTTAGTTAATTCTTCAGACTTTATTTTTTAAAGAACTCTGCTAATTTATCTGATAACTTGCAGATCTTTTCCGGGCTGGTGGTTACATATCTGTATCAGCCAGTCTTTGTGCTCAGTTCATTCAGATCTGTGTGCCTCATGTAATAGTAATTTCTGATTGGTTGGGATTCAAGGATACTCTACCAGTCATCACGTAGCATGTGATCACATGATGTTGGACCAGTCATTAGTTTGTTTGTCATTTCAATTTTATTTTTGAAAAAAAAAACCTCAAAAAACAAACAGTTTTGATTATTTGTTCATCACGCAAATTTAAGAAATGAAATAATCTGATCCTCCGGAACTTGTGTCCAATATTATCCACAAGATGTAACTGGTAGTTATCCTTTCTTTTGCTCAATGTGCACCCCATGGTTTGAGTTTACTGAACTGAATTGAAGAAAGAAAAAAAATGTGAAAAATATGAAAACAAAACTTGATTTTTTGTAAATTTTAGCAAGGTAACTCTTTAAAAATTACCAGAAAAATTTTATTACAGTTTTAAAGAGATGACTTTGTTTCTTGTAAAAATCATGAGAAAAAATTTAAAGATCTCTTCATTCTGGATAATGCTTAATCATAATTCCAATAATGTTTGAAATTTGAGTAGTTGATTATTAAGCTTTAGAGAAAGAAAAATGCTGAATCTACAGTTGGTATTCTTCTGCCACAAACATCGGGGTGCACATCAACATGTCTTAAAAAGCTGTGGGGCATGCTTGTTGCTATAGCTACAAAATGCTTATATCACAATTTTCATAGTTACACAGTCAAAATTTCAGTCCAAAAATTGAATAAACTGTCTCACTAGTATTATACTCGCAAAAAATGTAACACAAGAATGGGAAACTGGTGATAATCGTCAGATGAAAATTCTTCTCCAAAGCTTGTGGTATATTGTATGTTATTTTCAAAGCAAGATTTCGTTAGACCGGTCATTTGCAGTGGTAGATAGCATCTCATGTAGCTCCCTAGGGGTTCAAGGGCTATAGTATCATTAATTCTTGTACTTAGCATGTAGTCTCTTGGTTCTGTTTATTCGCTGACCAATTTCTGTCTGATTCTGTAAGCCATTTTATACACAGATTTGAAATCAACAAAACAGTGGAAGTTGGATTTGGTAATTACATTGATATGTAAGTTTGAGCATATATAACCTCTGGGAATCGTGGTATGGAAGTTTGAGGATATATAACCTCTGGGAATCATAAATTAAGGACTTGCGTTACAGAAAATATATAGATTTGAGGATGTAACTAGTAGATTATATATTCAGGTTACTCTCAATGGCTTGAACGCTGAAAACTCAAAGTTTTATACAGGTCCTGATATTTTTCCTTCATGAATTAAAGTAAATTGACTCTCATATCTCAACCATCAAAAGCTTGAAGTGCTCATTTGCCCATGGACTTTGTGGTATCGAGGGTCACCTGTATACTACATTATATATATATATATGAATCTGTTTTGAGAGTCCACCCTTTCTACCACTTACAGGTGCTCTCATCAAAAAGGTTGATGTAAAGGATTATTTCACAGAATTATGTCCTGATTACAGGTGCTCTCTTCTTGCACTTCTAATAAGTTTGATGTAAAGGAATGTGTCACAGAATTATGTTCTTGTGATCTTTTTTGTCGGGTGGTCATACATAAAAATGATGTCTCAAGACAGTTTTCGCTGTCAAGAAAGGATGTGCAAATTCGAATTGAACAGTGTCAAGCATGTCTAAGTTGAAGATATATATATATATATATATATTATATTATATTATATATTTGGTAATTGAAATGTACGATTGTGTTATTCAGTAATGTGTATGTACACTTGTTGTAAACTTTAGGAAGGTAATCAGTCAAATTTTGTAAAGTTATTTAATGTCCGTGAACTACTGTTGCCGTGTTTGAATGCTTTCATGTATACTGTGAGATTGTGAACTAAATATTCTTCTTTGTATTTTTGTATTCATACACTGATATTTTTCGATTTGTTGTCCTGGATATTTTGCTAGTTTTAGTTTCAGGATGATGTAAGTGTTTTTAAGGGTCATTAACATTCTAATTAAAGGTACAATCCATCTTGTATGTACCAAGGTGTGTTTAACTGTAGCAGGTTTTGTCATTTGTGCTAGTTGAAATTCGTAGCAGGTTGTGTTGATTAGTAACAAAACTTAAAATAGGCCGAGTTTGTGTGTAACAGGTCTGGTTAATGATTTTCAAGTTGTGTTAAACCGTTGCTGGTTCTGTCCATACATTGTTTTAAGAGGAACAGCTACAATAGTCATTGTGGCCAATCTCTATTTGAGAAAGCATAGTTGAATGAAACCACAAAATTTATATTTCACAGTCAGATGGCCATGTAAGCCAGCTGAAATCCCCTCGTTTGATTTTGTTATGTATTTATTTCTCGGAATAAGTACAGGGGGATATGATATTTTGGCTGAGTAGCTATAAATTGTAGAAATCAAAAATTGAATTAATACGCATGTACAATTTTCCGCATGTAAACATTATTTTTGTATTCCAGATGATGTATAAGAACTAATCCCAGCAGATTTATTATTCGCACTGAATTTCGCTATCTTTTTAGATTTACTACTTTGAACATGGATAAGTCTTGTTGTTATTAATCACTGTGTTTTTCATTCAGGAGTCTTTAAAATATGATCCAAGTTTTAAAAAAAAACCAATTTAACAACTAAAATTGATTTTTTCCCATTTTTGTCTTTTTTTCCCGTTCGTTCCCACTCTGCTGGTGTACTCCACGTGGAATCTTCTCTTCGCTCGGACACACTGATCTTCATCCTCTTTACGCTATGTCTGCTAACTTCCTGTTTTCATCACTATAGAAGGTTACGCCCGACGCTCTCTTTACCCTTTTTGGTACGTTTGTATTTAAAGCACTTCTCTTTTTTTTTTTTTTTTTTTTTTTTTTATATTATTTCATTTTTTTTTTCTCTACTGTTCATCATTTTAGTATGTTTTACATGTTCTTGTATAGATATAGATTTATTCCATTATTAATGCACGTACTTCACATTATATTTACAACTATAAAATAACATTTTAATATCCTGTCATTGGTAATACTCACATATTATAAGTTAAAAATATGATAAAGAAAAGTTCAGATTTTCAAATTGTTATTTTTTAAATGGACAAAAACAAACCTCTATTTCCTTATAGAATCATGCATTTATTTTTTTGATATTTTCCCCCTAACTACAGGTGTATATGGGGATGTATACAGGGTGAAAATTTTGTTCTACAAAAAGGACAATGCATTGGTACAGATGGCAGAAGTCCATCAGGCCCAGCTCGGTAAGTTAACATTTTATCAGGTTTTTTATGAAAGTAAAAATTCATGTAAAAAGTGTTTGAAATTTAGAATTTGGCGTACATATTTCCCCTGTAAACCTAACGCATATATTTCTGAACACTTAAAAAACATGTACCAGTGTGTCTTTGATAGACACTATTTTAGCCTCTCTTTGGTAAAGTGCAGATCCCATAAATGTATTTATAAACTAAAATCAAAGAATTTCATACTTTCCAATTGATCTATTTACTTAGAATTGTTCTGAATCAATAAATGAAAGACAGTATGTTCTGTGGGATTTGTGAATGTGACTTCAGCCAAGGTATCCTTATGGGATCTCAGGGGATATTTAAAAAGATGTCAAAGAATATTTTCTATGACTTAAGTCTGTTTCTTGGATATGCATATAGGTGTAGGAGTCCAGTAGTAGTATTTGTATCTTAATGTCAAGACGGATGTACTTGAAATGTAGTAATAACATCTATACACAAAGATAAATGCTCTTTTGTCGTAATTATTAAAATTTGCATAATAAGATTGCTGTCCTTTTTTAAGCATTTGTATGTAATACAATAGATATACTTACAAAAAGATGTACATTAATACACAAGAATGAAAGGTGATTTGATTAATATTTTATGTTTTTCATTTCACAGCCATTGCACATTTAGACAAAGTGAAAGTATGGGGGAAGAATATCAGAGTAACACAATCAAAGCATGCTTTGGTTCAGATGCCGAAAGAGGGGCAAACAGTAAGTAGAATTTGCTTGAATATAGATTTTATTTTAACCTGTCCTGTATTTGATATCAGTTTACTTGCGGAAGACCGATGGTTTCTTCACGGGTTCATTGTATTTGGGCCTTTCATTTGCCACTAATCACTTACCACCACCATATGACAAAAAAGTAGTAGAGTGTAGCATAAAAGAAAAATTCATATTCAGAAAATTTGAAATCAGTAATTAAATGTGTATTGTGACTCCTCAATAGTGGCCATTTTGCTTTTTAAAAGAATACCATAGAAGTCAATTAAAGGCAAAATATGAAGTTAGATTAAGTTTAATGCATAAACTACTTTAATATACAGTAGGTGGGATGTAGATGCCAAAATGTCTCTGGTCTGGAAACTGCAGACTGGGGGCAGATGTCAAATGTCTATGGTCTGGAGACTGCAGACTGGGGGCAGAACCTAACCAGACATGTAGATGTTAATGTCTCAGGTCCGGAGACTGCAGACTGAGGGCAGAACCTAACTAGACTTGTAGATGTCAAATGTCTAAGGTCTGGAGATTGCAGACTGGTGGCAGAACCTAACCAGACATGTATATTTCTAATGTCTCTGGTCTGGAGACTGCAGACTGAGGGCAGAACCTAACCAGACTTGTAGATGTCAAATGTCTAAGGTCTGGAGACTGCAGACTGAGGGCAGAACCTAACTAGACTTGTAGATGTCAAATGTCTAAGGTCTGGAGACTGCAGACTGGGAACGTAGTTTGTCATTGCCCCCCAGATTTTAACAGAATCAGGTATGCTGCTTTGTTGCAATGAAACATGGGAAGAGATAAACTTTTTTTATAATCATGGAAATTATTTTAACAAAATTTTGTGAATGGCTTAGCTCTTGGAAGCACATTGTTTCTAACAAAAGTATCTTGTCAGATTTGTCTAAAATAATTTTGCTTTTATTCAGGATGCAGGTTTAACAAAAGATTTCACAAATTCACCACTCCATCGGTTTAAGCGACCAGGATCAAAGAATTGTCAGAATATCTTTCCACCATCTGCAGTGCTACATTTATCAAACATTCGGTAAGTGACCTCCAACTTCTGTTGTAACACACAATAAATAGTACTGATTGGTTAACCACTGTCTGATGAACTTTAACCCTTGCAAAAAGGACATTGAAGTTCATCTTCAAATATAGTTACTGCTACATCCTAGATGCCTCGGGGACAATATTTCGACTGTTTCCACTCACACATGGAGTGACTTTGTTTTTACTCAAAATTTAAATAAATTTTAAGGCGTATAAATGAAATGATGCTGGTGTGATGGTATGACCTGGCAGGTCGATTTGCATCATGGGTTAATCAAAACTTTGGGGGGTATCTGCCAAAATCTTGGAAACAGTCCAAAATGCTAAATGTATATATATGTGAGGCATTGGGTGATAAATGGTAAACATGTAATTTTTCACCTCTCCAGCACTACTCGCCTTTCCCATCATATTGTATTGATGGAAATTTGATAGTTTTCTAACACTTGCTTTTGAATTATGAAAACTATAAGATCTGTTTCTTGGCTTTTGATTGAATTAATGTCGTATGTGTATTATTAATAATTATGATTTAACAATATTAGATTTATTTATATTTTCATTTCTTTTGGAACACTATAGAACCAACAGTACAGAAGAATTTTTGACAGAAGCTTTTGCAGAGCACGGTGTTGTCAAGGCATTTAGATTTTTTCAGTAAGTAGACATCGTCTTGTTTTGATCTACATAGTATTGACAGATTGTCCTGTGGTCAGAGTTTATGATCAAGCTATGATGTGTGGAAGTAAAAGCTCACCTATACAGGGTTGAGGGATACTTGCACCCACTCAACGTCACTGACCAGTTAAGAAGGTTGGTCAAGGTCAGGTTTTTTTTGACAAATTGTCCAATAGTTAAAGTTTATAATCATGCTAAGGTGTGTGGCATTACAATACAATATGTCTGACTTTGTTCAACTCGCCTATACAGGATTGAATGGAACTTGCACAATTGGCCCTCATGTTGGCATCTGTTAAGAAGATTTGTCATGGTCATGTTTACCCCTCCTCCACTTGTACAGCATTTCATGGTCATGTTTACCCCTCCTCCACTTGTACAGCATTTCATGGTCATGTTTACCCCTCTTCAACTTGTACAGAATTTCATGTTCATGTTTACCCCTCCTCCACTTGTACAGCATTTCATGGTCATGTTTACCCCTCTTCAACTTGTACAGAATTTCATGTTCATGTTTACCCCTCCTCCACTTGTACAGCATTTCATGGTCATATTTACCCCTCCTCCACTTGTACAGCATTTCATGGTCATGTTTACCCCTCTTCAACTTGTACAGAATTTCATGTTCATGTTTACCACTCCTCCACTTGTACAGCATTTCATGGTCATGTTTACCCCTCCTCCACTTGTACAGCATTTCATGGCCATGTTTACCCCTCCTCCACTTGTACAGCATTTCAAGTCACATCAATAAGAAATAAGGTGATTCAGCCTGTGGCATGACTACTCAGAACCCTTGCCACACACCGGAGCTCCCCCTGTAGCTACAGAGTTACTCCTTGTGTTTATTGTGCAACTGTGGTGGAATTTGTTACAGGTCAAAGGTCACATAACATGTATGCCTCATGCTATGTTTTGGATGCTAAATCAGTCCTCTAATGTGTGTAGAAATGACCCCTGTTTTAGCCTATTAGTCTATTTTCAATGTTATGGTTAAGAAAAAGTTGAGATGAGGTTACTTAGAGGATGTAAAATATGTTGATGTGAGGTCGTCATCGATTACTTTAATTTATTTCATAATTTCTAATAATTACCTCTGTACCAGTTAAAGGGTTATTAATTATGTTTTTTTGTTTTTTGTTTTGCACTAGCCAAGTTTGAATAAGAAAATTCTCTCTTTTTATAGCAAAGACCCAAAAATGGCACTGATACAGATGAATACGGTAGATGAGGCGATAACAGCACTTATTGTAAGTTTTGATCTTGCTTTGATTCAGTCACAAATATAGCCTGAGTTTTGTATTTTAAAAAGTGAAATTCTTTTCACACAAAATTAGATGAACAATTTTTTTGTTTTTAATCAACTGTTTTGTGTATTTTCATAAAAATATATTCAAATTCCAAATTCTCTAGCTTTTCTGGACGAAATGTATGTTTGATATTATAAGTATTAGTTGAGATTACATATTTATAACTTTCCTGTTTTCATTTGTTTACAGGCTATGCACAATTACCCTCTGAGTGAAACGAACCATTTGAGAGTTTCATTTTCCGTACATATAATCGTGGATAGAGTTTTGTGATAAGGGAGAAATTATTGTACCATGGTAGAGTTCAGAGATTGCCGATGATGGCAACTTGATGCATATTTTGAAATACGCAGTGGTCATTAGTATACAAGTGAAAGACATGGCCCACTTTTATACGAAATATTTTTAATAACTTTGAAATACTATGGAACTTTTCGGAAGTTTGGATATATGATTATATATATATATATTTTTGCACTTTTGAAAGTTATATCATTAGGGATATATGGGTTGGCGCTTTATGTTTTTCATTTTTTTTTTAATATATATAAATACAATTGAAACAGAATGGTATGGATTTCTGTATTGCGGGTACTTCTTTGTCGGTTTATTTGATTAACGTTTTTTTTTCTTGGTTTTTTTTTTATGTCATCTGTGAATTAATCACACATTTTTTGTAGCTTTTTTATCCACAAAGAAAAAAATCTTTGTTTTTATTAGGGCTTTCCACTACCAGTGGAAAACCCTATTGTTATTGTCATGTTTATTTTTATTATTATTAGGGTCATCCGACTTTAGGTCGGATGACCCTATTGTTTTCGTGATTATTATTAGGGTCATCCGACTTTAGGTCGGATGACCCTATTGTTTTCGTGATTATTATTATTAGGCCTAAATTAAAATATTTTTTGTTTGCCGTTCCCCGACCGACCCGATTTTAATGGCCCGACTGAAAAGTTTTTTCTACCACGATCGTCAAAATATTTTTTTTTATTTATATATAGTAAGAAATACGGCTAGTAAACAAGGTAATGAGCACTACTACATAATTTTTTCGTATTATACTTAATTTTTAATGATTCGCAGTAAAAAAAAAAAATTTGAAAAAAAAAATAAAATAATTTTCCTACCTACCGACCCAACCCTTGGACCCCTGGGTCGGGGAACGGCAAACAAACATATTTTTATGTTTGGCCTTATTATTATTCTTTTTTTTTTCTCCAACAGATTTTGTACTGGCTGTAGCTCATAAACGGCTCAGCCGATTTTGCTCAAATTTTCAGCAACATTAAAGCATCAAATGATCCAGGGTCATTTTTCTCATTTTTTCAAAATTCCCTCTATTTTCAGAGTTATCTCCCCTTTTCATTTTTCACATGTCCCATTTTGTGGCACATTTTTCTCAGGAACTACGGAAGCTAGAGTAAATCTGTTTGGATTTTCTGAAAGAGCAAAGACTGAAGTTGTGCCTGTGTGTTTCAAATTTGAT
Organism: Atrina japonica; assembly: GCA_030159075.1. Taxonomy (NCBI): domain Eukaryota; kingdom Metazoa; phylum Mollusca; class Bivalvia; order Pterioida; family Pinnidae; genus Atrina; species Atrina japonica. The sequence goes on along the minus strand of BROG01001747.1, from coordinate 13,741 downwards.
CTCTGTGTCCCCTGAAAAAAGCTCGCTAGGGGCTGAAAAAAGGGTTCATATTTTGTCAGCTAAAAATCACACAAAAGTAAAAATATCTCAGAAACTAAGCATCTTTACTATAGACATATGCATGAGAAAGTTGTTCAGTTGCATGAGATGCAGTAGGTCAAAAAGTTTCAAGGTCACGAGATTTAAGGTCAAGGTCACATAGACATTTGAAAATTTAAAATCTCAATATATCCAGAACTATCAGATTTTAGTATAGACATATACATGAATGTTTTGTAGAGAATGGTCTGATGAATATTCATACGAAATTTGAAGGTAATCGGATGAAATGTCAAGGTCACAGGGGAGTTTGAAAATTCTCTAAAAATTTCAATTCAAAATAGCTCGAAAACGGTGAAACCTTTATATACCTGTTACTGTACAGGATATATAGGTAATTCGGTGAGGAATTTTTTTGCAAAGTTTCAAGGTCGTTGGGTCAAAGGTCAAGGTCACAGCTCAAATTGAAAATTTCATCTCAAAATAGCTCAAAAACTATAGAACTTTTATATACATCTTACTGTTGATGATTTGTAGGGAATGAGCTGAAGAACATATGTGTGAAGTTTCAAGGTCATCCGATGATAGGTCAAGGTCACAGCTAAAATTGAAAATTTCAACTCAAAATAGCTCAAAAACTATAGAACTTTTATATATAGGTTAGTGTTGAAGATTTGTAGGGAATTAACTGAAGAAGTTATGTGTGAAGTTTCAAGGTCATCCGATGAAAGGTCAAGGTCACAGCTCAAATTGAAAATTTCAACTCAAAATAGCTCAAAAACTATAGAACTTTTATATATAGGTTAGTGTGGTTGATTTGTAGGGAATGTGATGAAGAACATATGTGTGAAGTTTCAAGGTCATCCGATGAAAGGTCAAGGTCACAGCTCAAATTGAAAATTTAAACTCAAAATAGCTCAAAAAGTATAGAACTTTTATATATAGGTTAGTGTTGATGATTTGTAGGGAATGAGCTGAAGAACATATGTGTGAAGTTTCAAGGTCATCCGATTGAAGGTCAAGGTCAAAGGTTAAATTGAAAATTTCAGCTCCAAATAGCTAAAAAACTATAGAACTTTTGTATACATGTTGCTAAGGAGATTTGTAGACAATGTGCTGAAGATTATTTGAGGAAAGTCTCAAGGTCATCTAATCAAAGGTCAAGGTCACAGCTCACTTTCAACATTTCAACTCAAAATAGCTCAATATATCAAGATTGGACTTTGAGGATCGGACTTCGGTCTCAGGGTCACAACTTCTAAGTTTTGCTCTGTTGCTCAGCTGAAGCTGTATCAAAGCTGTATCCTCAGCTATGGTCGGATGACCCCTTTTTGCTTCAGCAAAAAGCTCAGCTCTAGTTATTATTATTATTTTTCCTGTCACCACGATTTAACAAAATTGGTACGTTTCACTCAAACTCTTTTTACGTGTTCTTATTCGTTTTCGTCAGAGGATGTGCTGCGAACTTTTTGGGTCAGCCATGTTGGACCCTATACGGGCCCGACCTGTCTTCGTGATTTTATCATGAAGTCTCAATTTGCAGAAATTATTCGTTCGATTTCGTTGTGCATTGAGATTTAGATTCTCCTCACTGAGACGACGATGCATAGTCGACTTCATTTTGCATATCTCTTAAGGGTTCCGAGATATTCGCATTAAAAAATCGCCGAAAATCACGAATTTTTTATTTTGTCCGAATTTCGAAAAACAAAGTTCAGTTTTAGGCATTTTGTCACGTTTTGTGCTGAAAAAATGTCTTATTTTTTCACTACGTCAAATTTTGACGTTGACGTAAATTTTCAAATTCGACGTTTTTGACGTTTTTGCGAACGTTTTTAATTCTTTTTCATACAATACGTTGAGAAAGTACGTCTTTTATCTCTGTAATGTGTCAGACTGATTCTTTTATTTGGTACTTTAGAGTTCTGGCCCAAAATGCGCTTTTTCGCTCGGTAGCACATATCTCGTGCACTCTTCATTCGAATTTCGAATTTTTCGTATCACATGTTACGAATACATAGCTATTATGAAAACATTTAAAATATTTCAATTCAATTTGATGATTTTGAAGAAATTGTAAGTAAAACGTTGCAGGCCTGTGCATCGATTTTCGTTACGTGTGCTACGTTTGTTCACGTCATTTTGAATCAGTTCATTTGAAACTCTCAGTAACAATTGACAAAGCAAACGTGCATCCCTGTATAGTTTTTGGAATGTTTTTGAAAAAAAATAAAGGGACTGCGACATCCAAACCCATTTTTTGTTTTTCTGTAATTACGTCATAACGTTTGACGCAAAACGTCAATTTTTTTACCAACTGATAGAGAAAGTGACGGGTCATCATATGAATCGATCAAAAGTTTCGTGAAGACAACACTTTTTCAAAAATTAATTATTTTTATAAACTCGTAAGAATACGGAAATTTTGCTGACTCAGGTCTAAACTATCAATAAAATCGTGTACGATTGAACAAGACTCGTCAGCCGGAAACTCTGTTATGTAAAATGTAGTATTTTTCTTTATTTAATATCTCGAGAACTAAAACAATTTGGATAACTATATGTATGAGATTCCTGTAGGGAATTAAACTAAGATATTTTACAGAAGAATTTTAAGCTTTGTGATCTTGTTGCACGACATATGCACGTGAAATAAGAACTATTTTTAACTGAACATGACTCGTCGGCCGGAAAACTTTGTTATGTACAATGTAGTATTTTTCTTTATTTAATATATCGAGAACTAAAACATTTTGGATAACTATATGTATGAGATTTCTGTAGAGAATTATATTAAGATTTTTAAAAGAAGAACTTTCAGCTTTGTGATATTGTTGCACGACATATGCACGTGAAATAAGAAATATTTTTAAAGAAGAAAACTAATAGAAAAATTCAAGTAATTTAAAGAATATAGAACTAATAGAAAATTTCAAGTTAATGTAGTGAAGAATGAAGGTAAATGGTGTCATTTGAAGACAGATACACAGTGAGATAAATTATAAGAACAAAGATCGACATACGGAAACCGATTATTATCGTAGTAGTAATTTTCTTTGTTTAATAAACAAGGAAATATTATAACAGCTATGTCGGGAATTCTGCAAAGAAAATATACATAAAGTTTCAATTTAATCGAGCAAAAGTGCCCTACGCATAGACCCAGGAGCCAAGGAGCTATCCCCATTAAGCATGTTGATGTGTTTGGATGCAGTAAAATATATCTGGTGGACGGACGTTTCGGTCAACGGACGTTTCGGACACGGACGTTTCGGCCTAGGATTTTTCGGTCGCGGATGTTTCGGCCTAGGATATTTCGGTCAATGGATGTTTCGGTCATTTTTTTATTTTCGTTTTTTTTTATTATATTATTTCATTTTTGGGAGTGTGAAAACTTAGTAAATGCATTTTTTTAAATGTTTACACAATAATGAACTGGACTGGTCTGTGAATGGACATAAAGTGTTTTGACAGTAATTATATAGTAATAAAGAAAAGTAGTCTAAATTAGAATTTTTCAAAACAATCAGTTAATGTCTCTTTATAACAAAGACTTTTTTTTATACAAATTAATTGTCTCTGACAAATTGTGTTTTTACAATCACTTAAATACAAATGTAAGTGTTAATTAGAAGTTAAATCTTACTGTACTTTGTTTTGTCTAGTTAGTATAAAATAATTACGTTGACATCAAACAAAAGTTTTTCTTTTAAGTCTTTTATTTCTGAAAATCTCAGATAGTATATTTTTTCTCAAATTTTCGTTAGCTTGTATACTACCAAAACATACAAGCTTAAGAAAAATATATAAAGTCCATACAATAATTAGTCAATCATTATACAAATTATATCCATGATCTTAGTACATGTAGTATGGAAGTTATCAGTACCAAGCGTGGTGGGCAAAAGTATTCTGTTAATACAACATAAATAATTATGGGTGTATTGCTTAGATACTGGTAAAAATTTTCATATGTCATGCCATTAAAAGATTTTATACAGTTCAAAGACAGTGAATACAGTTGTATAGTAGTGTGTAAACAAACAAATAAAAAAGAAACATATCGACAAATGATCTTGATACAGTATACAATGAAATATAGTTAAAATATTTTCATAAAAGAGTTCTGGACCTACAGTGGCATAGATTACTAAACACATTGCTTGTTAAGTAGTGACCTAACAATGCAAAGTATATAGCCCTTATAGTAGCCTAGGGAAAAGTCAACATATATACCGAATAACATAAAAAAAAATGCTTTAATTATGTCTTGTTTTACAAATGTTTCAAATGAAAAAAAACTTCCAAAATCTTGCTTCAAAATAAAATTGGCCGAAACATCCATATTTTCAGTATTTCCTGGCCGAAAGATCCTAGACCGAAAAATCCTAGGCCGAAAGATCCTAGACCGAAACGTCCGTTGGCCGAAACGTCCTACATTCAATATATCTACGGGTTTCCGAATTTCAAACGTAGAGGGACCGTCTCAAAAACTCGACACTATTGCTTGACAGTTAAGTGACTTCACTATATTTTAGTTTCATTTGAAGACTGGTAAACGCAGCAAAATCTTCGCAAAGAAAATCGGTTATTAATCAATTTTATACATTTTGTTGATTTGTTACTTTGTTCGTAGACTGTGTTGCGATACTTAAAACCATTAAAATTCTAGGTTTTTAGAATAGGAATATAAAGTTTCAATGTAATTGAGGAAAAGTTCAAGGTGACAGAAGTTTTAAAAGCGTGCGAAGTATTTAGTCTGCGACGAATGCACGAGATATAAAAAAAAAATTGCTTGTAAGAAGTTTTATAGAAAATATCAACTATATGTAGGTGAAGCATGAAGGCGATAGATACAATTTAAAGAATAAATACAGAGAGGGGGTAACTTAAATAAAAAAAAGACACAAACAATCACATCTATGTTTCTGATATCCATTTTTTATTTGTTCGCTACTAATTTCTACATTATTTACAGATTGACATGTAGATAGAGATACAAACGGACAAACATACTGGCTGACGAACAGAGACACTGACTAAAAAGCTGGAGGTCCCGTGTCACAGTAGGTGTGGCACGTTAAAGAACCCTACTGCTCCATGGCCGTAAGTGCCGAGCATAGGCCAATATTTGAAACCCTTCACCGGCATTTGGTGACGTCTCCATATGAGTGCAATATTCTCGAGTGGGACGTTAAAAAACAATAAACAAACAAACAAACAACTAAAACACAGACACACTTACGGAAAAATAATAAACGCACGCACACGTTTATAGGACTATAAAGAGTACCGATTTTCCCCGACACAAACAAACATACATAATTTACAAATGAAGACAGAGACACATACATACATAATTTACATATGAAGACACAGAGACAAGCGGACTGACTAACGGACTGACACACTGACAGACACAGACCGAAAAACACGCAAACGGACTGACACACTGACAGACACACAGACCGAAAAACACGCAAATATACTCATTAAGAATTGTTTCCGACATGAACAAACAAACATTTATTTACAATACGGACTGACGGGCAGACAGTACTAATGTTTACTAAGTATAGAGGCTAGCCCTCCCCGAGAACCAAACCGATATGTATTAGAGCGGGTAGACAATGTGACGGGCTTAGAGTAAAAACACATACGCCCCTATACACAAAAGTGATTATCGATTTTTTAATTATTATTATTCACGCATACGGAAAACAAATATCGGCCGTGAAACGACTTTTTATCTGTTCGCCTCAAATTCATACGCAAAGAGAGAGAAAGAGAGAGAGAGTTTGGTAGTTTTATCATTTATGCCAGACATATGATTATGATTTTGGAAAACAATAAATAGGAGTTAAAAGGCATCGTTAATCAAAGGGGTGTTTCGTCCCTGTACCATTTTGTACCAAGATGTTTCGGATTTCGCATTTATCACCTCAGCGAAACATTTCTGTATTTTATGTATAAAAAATCTTCTATTCCTATCAGCGATGAATAACACTTGTTAAGCTTTATACATGTATAACGCTGATAATATATACTTCACTGAAACAAAACGAAGCTCCTCCACTTTCCAACTATCTAAATGTCATGTTAATTTCAATAAAATAAGTCTTTGTTAAAAATCTTGAGATATTTCATTTCTCAACAAAACAAAATTGGTTTCTTTTCGAATTCAAATCGTCCTGGAAAGCCCATCGTATTCGTATTCGATACGAATTCTAGTTTATTTACTATTTTTTTTTTTTTTTTTTTTTTTTTTTTTTTTTTTTTTATTATTATTATGGCATTTGGCCAGGTTTTTCACATCAACCCCTACAACTCCACCTGGCTAGGGAGTACGGGAATATCATATATTTGACCAAATACCAAACACACAAATATACACACATAGAGATAGGAACATATACATAAGAAAGAAAGGATTTTCACACACACACACACAAACACACAAAAATATGTATATATATACTTGGTAATATTGTTAAGGAACAATATTAACATGAAATCATTCAATTATTAAATTACTGAAATTTCCCCATTTTTTATTAAACACTTCATGCTTCAAATTTTTCATACAGTTATATTTGTCTGTCCGGATGTAATATTCTATGTACTTTTTAGCACCATTAAAATGAGGAATGCAATTATTATACTTTTGTTTGTAAATATATTTTTTTAACAAGACATATAATCAAGTTGATTGGTATGTTTGATTTTGACATTTTACCCAGAATAACATCGGTACAATTTAAGTTAAACTCTATTTCTAGCTGGTTTTTCATCCAGTTTGAAGTTAAAATCCAAAATTTGTGTTATTATAGGACAAGACCAAAATAAGTGAACTATAGTTTCAGAATGTTCTTTACAGAAGCTGCAAACATTTGAGTCTGCTATATTTATTCTATATAAAAAAGAATTTGTACCAATAATTCGATGAACAATTCTGTAATGAAACCATCTTAAATTTATATCAGTAAACAGATTGACTAGGTTATTTTGTTTTTTGCCACCAAACTGGCTCAGGATAAAAATTCAGATCACGTTCCCAATTCCCTTCATGTTTTGGTCTACTACTGGAATGATTGATGAAAGTGTCATAAATGTGTTTTACCCCTTTTGAAGTTTTCATAAGAATTTGTATAAATCTAGGCCGGAATGGAAAGCTTGTGTGCCAGTGGGTCATGTCAACAACACCAATTATATTCCTTACACAATTCACAATACCATAGTATAAAGTAAAGGGAGTATTTAACATAAACTTATCACAAAAATTAACATAATTTAATATCTCACCATTCTCATCAAATAAATCAAAGATATATACAACACCTTTTTCAAACCATTGTTTATAATAAACAACTTCATTATTTATTTTTATATGTTCGTTAAAACCATATAGGGTGAAATAAGAAATTTTCATCAGCATCAGTGATATTTCTAAAATGATAAAAAGATTTAAAAACATCACGCCAAAACAATTTTTTTGTTTTCAATGCTAAATGCATAAAGTAGAAAGCATCAAAGTTTAAATGATATTTGAAATTGTTTGGTAATGTGTCCACACAAAAGAGTAAACCAAGATGATTCAGACGAATACAGCAATGTACGGCGGATCCAGGTAATTTTCAAACTTTCAATGAAAGAGTTAATACAAATCATACGAAATCCTCCCTTTGCATAATCTTGTATCAAAATTTTCCTAGCAATTTTATCATTTTTGTTTTTCCAAATAAATTTATAAAAAAGAGTCTCTAAATTTCTAATATATCTATTTGGATTAGGTAAACTTATAAACAAATGTGTAAGTTTCGGTAATATTATTGACTTTACTACAGTTATTCTACCTGCTGTACTTATAAGACGTCTATTCCATGATTTTATAATATTTTCTATATCTTTCATTTTATTTTCATAATTTAAAGCTATCATATTCTCAAGATTTACAGAAAAAATAATTCCAAGGAATGTAAAGGGTTCCTGTGACCACTGTAGGTTATAATCATTATTTATATCAACTTCATTATTTATCAAAGAACCTATCTTTATACATATTGTCTTATGGTAATTGGGTTTGAGACCTGAAAATTTTGAAAACTGGTCTATAAGTGACAATGACGAGTTCAAAGAGTTTTTCACTTCCATCAAGTAATATTGCTGTGTCATCAGCAAATTGAAGGAGTTTGTACTCGTTATTTTTTATAGTTATACCCTTGATATTTCTGTTTTTTCTGATCATTGCTCCCATGATTTCAACACACAGTAAGAAAATATAAGAAGAAACTGGGTCACCTTGCCTGCAACCACGCTCTATTTTACAGTAAGGGGACGTAAAGCCATTTTGTAATATGCATAATTTAAAATTCGTGAAAAAAAATATTTATCCAGCGTTGAATGTTTTCTCCAAAATTGAAAAATTTTAGAATGTTTCTTACAAATTTCCAAGATACAGTGTCAAAGGCTTTTTCAAAGTCTACCATTAATATAATTCCAGGAATATTATTTTCTTTACATGTATACATAATATCATATAAAATTCTAGTGTTTTCACCTATATATCTCCCAGGTAAGAAGCCTTTTTGATTTTCGTGAATAATTTTAGGTAAAACTGATTTCATTCTTTTTGCAATTATTCCTGACAAAATTTTGTAAGTTACATTCAATAAAGATATAGGTCGCCAGTTTTTTATGTATTCTCTAGGTTTATTACCTTTGGGAATAATAGATATTACACCTAACTTCTGTGATGGTGATAACTCTCCTTTATTAAAACTACAAAGAAAGGATCTGTAAATAAAATCACCAAGGTCAATCCAAAAGAATTTAAAAAATTCAGCACTGAAACCATCACAACCAGGGGTTTTATTATTTTTACATTGTTTAAGTGAATCTAAAACATCTGATTTCAGTATTTTATTTTCTAAGGTATTTTTGTCGGCTTCAGATAACTTTTGAATATTGTTATTATTTAATATTGTATCTAAATCAATGTTATCTAGAACACTGTCTCTTGATTTATATAATTTTTCATAAAATATCTTAATTTCATTTAATATATATTTTTTTGATCTGTTATTTCATTTCCTTTATCATCAATTAATTTAGTGATGGTTTTATTAATATAGTTTCTTTTTTCTAAATTACAAAAATATTTGGTAGGTTTTTCTCCATCTTCTATCCATCTGGCTTTAGATCTTAAAATAATACCTTCTAGTTCCTGTTTTCTTATATTTTCTAGACGTAGGTTTAGTTCAGCTAGTCTCTCTAATTTATCTGGGCTATGAGTATTGTTAAAATCATTTTGTATTAACTTAATACTATTTTCAATATTTGTTTTTCCTATGCCGTTGTTTCTTTTTTTTTCCATGAACCAAATGAAATTGTAACACCTCTAATCTTCATTAAGACTGTCTCTAGAAATAAATCATCATCAATCGTAAGTTGTAAATTTTCATTTGGAATATTTATGATCATGTCCTGAATTACTGGCATAGGAGAGTATTCTTTTTTGTTTTGCAAAATACATTCTTTTACTTGTTTAACATAATCAGGATTCTTTAACATATAGAATTATTAAATCTCCAGAGCCCCCTACCCCTCTTAAAGTTAGATATATTTATTTCTAATTCAATATAAGAATGATCAGTACGATATATCCAGGTAAGATTTTTACATTTTTAACAAGAGACAAAAGTTCTTGAGAAATTAAAAAGAAGTCGAGTCTTGCTTGCTTGATAGGGTTTTTTCTTTGCCATGTATATTCGCAGTTTTCAGGGTTATATATTCTCCAGGGGTCAACCAAATCAAAGTCCTTTTTTAAATTTTTCAACAAACTACTTGACTATTTCTATTATTTTGAGTTATGCAGTTAAAACAATCTTTATTATAATCCTGGACTAGATTCCAATCACCACATAAAAAATTATAAATTCATTATTGAAATCATCACAAATCCTGTGTAATTTGTTATAAAAAATCAGGTGTATCCCTGTTTTGGACCATAAATGTTTACTAGTGTAATTGAAATTTTATTATTTATCTTAATATCTGACACTAAAAAATTACCAATGTCGTCTTTTAAAACTTTTCCTAACTGGTATTCAAAATTATTATTCAATAAATTCATAACACCCCGCGAATCTGTTTTACCGGGAGCTAAAATGTGTTCAAAACCCCACTGAGCATGAATAATATTGTTGTCAGACTCTATCAGGTGAGTATCTTGCAAACAGTAAATTGATGCCTTTTTTTCTCTCAAGTATTTTAAAAACATCCTTACGTTTATTCATGTTCCTTAAACCTCTACAGTTAAGGGAAGATATCTTAATTGTTTCTATTTTTAATGAAGGTAATGATATACATGTTATATCTGAATTGTGTATTATAAGTATTAGAAAGTAAAATAAAAATGGGGAAAATTATTGAGCAGATTAGTTCTGCTGAAAAAGAATATTCACTGGATTTTATGCATTTGAACAGAAAGTTAAATACAGCTTGATTGAAAATATATGAACAAAAAACATATACACACAATAAATAACACATATTAAAGTAAACAATAAACACATACAAAAATGTCCCAAAATCGACAAAGTAATAGCAAATATAACAGCTCTGTGATATCTGCATTTAGCAGTACATTTACATTTTATATTCATATAAATGCATATGTATGTGACTCATAGATAGCAATAAATGTATATGGAATATGTCATTGGTACTGATACATGATAATTATTACATACAATGTAGATTCTTAAGTTTGTTATTATTCAATAGTATTTTATGTCACTGATAATAAGAGCACATAAACACAGACAAATACTATAGAAGTAAATGCGACAATGTACATGTATCACATATACTTATTTACATTGTTATAGAACTTGTACTGTTTCAAAATGTATCTGTTTTAACATACACCTATAGATAGGTATATTTTATTTAATAGTATTTTGTCAATATGTTGCTTCTATTGGAAGAACACGCTGGCTTAGCCACACATATACCGGTACATACATATACATGTACCATAATAAATACTTGTTCAGATACACCTTTTTACATGCAGTCTCTATTTTTCATGAAAAAATATCATGTATATACTCAAATAGTTGTCTTCACATATTATTGTAAACACATACCCAGAACACACATACAAATACATAAACTTTAAATGTATTTATCATAGCAGTGTATACACTAAACATACACTAGATTGCATAAACACTATATACATATATATATACATATATACATATATATATATATATATATACATATGTATTGTACTTCACTTTTCACACCCAAAACTATACCTATGTACATTGTAACAAGTACATACACCTAAGTGTTTTACAAATAAAGAGTTTATGTCCATCATAGAAACAAGATAATTTTCTACTTATTTTTTCATAAGTTTAAAATTAATGTCATCAAATAATGAAAATCTTAGCCTTTTATCATTTTGAGTTTTTCCATAAACATATCCATTAAAATAGTATGCCTGGGCTATACTCTCATTTCTATTCAGACGAGCTAACAAACCCATTTATTTACTATTGGCTCAGTATTTTTTATGAGTCAACTGTGTTATTTACAATAATTAAAAAAAGATCCTTTGAAATGTTGATGAATGGATAAATTGCTGGTTAATAGTACTTCAAAATTTCCTGTCATACTGAACTACATATGTAGCTAATATAGATTCATGACATTGTCACTAAGAACTAGCATATCACCTGTCAGCACATCATTCTGTCACAAGCTATTAAGAGATATTTTGTTTTCTTTGACTTTAAATGATGAGATGATATGCTGCTATGAGAAAATGTTTGATTAAAGATTCAAAACCCACTATTGTGTATCTCAATTGGCACAGATTGGCCTGGATTGCACCTATAAATATTTATTTACAGCTATCCAACCCTAATATTGGTTTCTCTATAAGAATCAATGTTGAAATAGATAGATTAATTTAATGTGTGTTCTTAAATTGAGTGTATGAGTTGTGTATTGGAGAAAAATTGCATGTAATTTTTTTCCGCACTGAAAGAGACACCCACCCCCTGCCACCCCTTCAATTCTATATATTTTTGGGACTTTTCTTAAATTTTTAACATTCAGTAAGGGTATATATGGTTCATATTAGGCTGTAATTGAAGCACAAACACAATGTATAACTTTTTTAATAACTGGGGGCATTTAAAACAAACATTTAATCAAAAAGCCGCTGCCACCGAGACTACCTCAACCACCATGACAGACAGTGGTCTCGACGATCCCGCTGCCACCCAGGCTGATGATGATGCTGATGATGATGATGATGCTGCTGCGGCCAGACTTGACGATCCCGCTGCCACCCAGGCTGATGATGATGCTGCGTCCAGACTGCTTGCAAAAGACGATCCCGCTGCCACCGAGACTACCTCAACCACCATGACAGACAGTGATCTCGACGATCCCGCTGCCACCCAGGCTGATGATGATGCTGATGATGATGATGATGCTGCTGCGGCCAGACTTGACGATCCCGCTGCCACCCAGGCTGATGATGATGCTGCGTCCAGACTGCTTGCAAATATCCTTCGGCGAAAGGCTGCATCCCAAAAATTCAAAACAAAGCTACACAACGAGAAAGGATGCTTTCAAAGCAAGGATCCTGACTTTTTATCGTGGCGTTGGTACTGTCACCATCAGTTCTCCTTACACTCCAAGAACTCCAAGAATTTTGTTGTTGTTTGTTGCAATACTGAGTATAGAAGTGCCTCTGGTCTTATTACTCATGTACATCGCAAACACTGAAACCAACAAATTTCAAGTCTTATGCTTTGTGCATTAGAAAACATTCCTTAATGTGTTGTTATGATGCTAGAGTTTGTTTGTAACTTGTAAATGACTTCTCACATAGCTTTGTCATGATATTGGCCAAAGACATTACAGTGACTTAAATTGCCTAAATATTAAAACCAGTTCTCTGTAAGGACCAAAATAATATGGAAATGCATGATCTCAGAATGTGTCAGAAACTTTTATACAAGTTAGAAATAACCCTTGACGGAAAAAAATAATGTTGATTATACGATACTATTATCCGTTGCCATGGCAACCAGTATACTAAATTTTAGCTTAAAATTTACGGATTTTGCATTTAAGGACCCCGAAATTCACGTATATTTACAGAATGATTCTGGACTTGTCTAAGACTATGTTTAATTTCTCTTTAACTCATTACTTATAACGTGTGTAGAATATTTCAGGACAAAAGTTGATTTTTTTCCAACTTGTATGCTGACATGTGAATATTTATACCTAAACGTGGTCAATTAGGCCAATTTTCATGAATTTTCAAAATAATTTTTTTAAGTGATGTCAAGAATATACCATGTTTTGCCTGGATGGATTTTGTTCAGACAATGAAGTACTTATTATCTGATGCAAAAAATGAGTGGGGTAATATGTGTGATTTCCGAGGTGCCAATGTTAAAAATGGTCAAAACAGCATTTTTCACATTTCGTGTAGTAGGGCTGCTTTCAAATGTACCTAGAAATCAAAACAAAGTGAATGAATTAAAATCTTTTGTTGCATAATATTCATATAGTCTCAGAAAAGTAACTTTAAAAATTTTGGGTCAATATGTTTGCCAAAGAAGTCGTCAGATGGAGTTAAAGTTATTTGGTCTGTAGATAGTTCTTG